>PVJH01029086.1:0-26503 GCA_004026705.1 Nesogale talazaci | reverse complement strand
TGTGATTAGTTGTTTGAGTTGTTGAATGCAAAAATGAAGATTTTGTACCCAGACTCCCACCGAATTCACAATCTGAACAGAGAAATGATGCTCAAAAAATGAACATACTATCTACCATCCTGGCGATGCAGCCAAACACAGCAGAAATATATGATACTGAGGAACCAGAGGGGAGGCTGGCAAAAGGCTTCTTTTCTCGTCACTAATTCGAAAGGAAGGAAGCCATGATGACACCAGGGTTAAGTGCTAGGGGCTACCCAAAAGATTAGCCAGTGAGTGCCTTTGCAGTAGAAAAGATCTCAGGATCTGCTGCTTAAAGATTACAGCCTTGGAAACCTTATGAGACAGTTCTAGTCTGTCATATAGGGTCTCTATGAGCTGAAATCGACTCAATGCCCCACCCCACCCCCAAAAAGTATAAAATTGGGACCCGAGGTCGAATGTTCACCTGCCATGTGGGAGACCCAGCCACCACTGGTCGGGCAGTGTGGGGTTTGCATGTTGCTAAGATGCTGAGCAGGTTTCAATAGAACTTCCAGACCAAGACGACTAGGAAGAAAGGCCTGATGAGCTTCCCAAATTCAGCCAATGAAAACTCTACGGCAGGAGGGCTCATGCTTTTTCAGCATGCACGCTACTTATAAAATGGTCAAGTCAAAATGATCTACTAACTACAAAAATGCAAAATATGTATTTATTTTTATATGTTTTGTTTACATTTGTTACAATTATTCATAAACGCATGGAGAATTCTGTATAATACAAAGTATGTTTATGTACCTTGCATAACCACATGAACCCATAGTGCACAATACAACACAATCAACTCTGTACATTTTTTGTCATGACCTGAGTTTACACTGATGACTTTCACGAGACTGATTGAGCCAGGAATACATAGTCCTGACAGTAGCTGCTGGCTGCCAGCCTCAAGCACACTTCCATCAGTCAATGGTGGAACAGCACTTGAACTTAATGATCTTTTTTTTTTTTTTAGGCATCACTGCCCTCAGGTGGTGGGAGTAGGAGGCCCAGCCTTTGCTCCTGGGAGCCGGAATTGAACCTCCATCCCAGTGGGCCGCAGTCCCGTGCACAACCACTACGCCACTGGGGCTCAGCCGAACTTATGATCTTTATGTAGGAAAAGGCTGACTCACATCAATAAGTAGAGCCAAATAATGCAGTCAAGGAGGTAGCACATTTTCTCATGTTTGAGTACTTTCCCTCTGCAAGTAAGTTCCAGAACTGTTCATGGGCTCTGGACGTCACCTGAATGTTGGCTTGTTGTGTCAAAATCTCCCATTCAGTGTGAAAGTGATACGTTTTTGTCTTACTTGGCCCAGCTCCCCCACTTATTTTAATATCCTTTCTACGTTTAGCAGAAAGGAAACAAGGTCTAAAAATTGGTGATTGCTTGGCTTGTCAGTTTTGCTGCACTTAATGCAGTAGTTTGAGCAGTTCACATAGGTGCCAACTCAACAGCAGCTTAACAACTATGGCAACAAACAGAAAAGGAACTGTCTCCTGCAGCAAGGGAACCCCTACTTAGAAATCTCTCAGTGCTAGGTACCGTACATACTCGAGTATAAGCCAACCCACTATCAGCCAAGACACCTAATTTCACCACAAAAACTGCACTAAAAATGTGCTGGAAACTCGCATATACACGAGCATACACGGAACTTGACAGGCTCACACTTCACGCACCTGAGGGCGGGGGATTGTTTTATGGATCTCCCAGCACTGCAGCCTTTGCCTCCAGCACAGTGCTGAGCACAGACAGGAATCTTGACTGGCTCATCAAGGGATGATCCAAGGGTCAAAGGAAAAGGAACACAGAGCCCACTTCAGAATCTTCCTTCTCCACTCACAAACCCAGCGGCAATTCATCTGGAAGGAAGCCAGATTTTGAGACATCCGCCTACCGGCTGCTGCGGTTCCCCACGGGTTGGCACCAATGAATCACATACTAGTCAGGCCAGAGACTAAAGACAAATACTCGGCTCATAGACACCCAGACTCCTTTCCCAGGTGATTTTGATTTTGAAGGTCAAGCGGGACCAGCTACCACTGAGGAACTCCTGCTTGTGTGTCGCCCAAAGGCGAGTTTTTCAGAAGTCAACCAGGCTTTTCTTCTGAGGTGCCTCTGAGTGGACTCAAACCGCCAACCTGTGCAGCCCAGCACAATTAACTGTTTGTACTGGGCCAGGGCCCCAGAATCTGGAAGGTTAATAAGTGGCTCAGGCCATTCTTACGAACCTGAAAGGCCACTTCCCACAGCCCAAACGAGGCAGCCTGGCTGACCCACTTCCCATCCTGTGTCACAGTGCCAGCTAGAGTTTCAGTCCATCTATTTTAAGCAACCAGCTGGGCTGTACAGTGCTTGCTGTATGGAGCTGGGCTCTGCTCCTTGCCCAGAGACCCTCCCACAAAGGTCATCCTTCCAAGCTCCTGAAACTGTCATCAGCGTTTACACAGAAACACACCCTTGGTTTCTCCTGGGAGCGTTCAGAGCCGGCCTCCTGCCTGGTCAGCTACATGGCGGAGGCCTGCTGTACTCCTGTGCTGCCAGCATACTTTCTCGGGCCCTTTGACCCCAACCTTACTTCTCAGTGCTCGTTGCCAGGTACAGTGCGGGCCCTGATGATCTGAAGATCTATAACCCCAGGCCATCTAGGTAACAAAAAGCTGAACCACAGCCAATGGTTTCTACTGAAGGAAATAAGTCAACAGTCTCCACACGGTTGGTCAGGGCATGAAAACATCCCAGGGGCCTGACTCAGCCCACCTGGGGCGCTGCTCGCTGTCGACACACAGAAACTGAAAGGCTCCCCACCAGCAAGTATCGAGAGACTCCTACAGGTTTCACTCCTGGTCACCCTCTCCAACGCCCACACTGCCCTGGGGCCCTGCACACACACACAGCCAGGCACCCGGGGCCACACCATGACAGGGGGACATCAAATGGCAAGGGAAACTAAGAGGCATGTTACCAAGTATCTTTGCCCCCTCTTCTGAGATGTGAGGGTGACCTACATGAAGGGCAGGGCCGAGAACCCTGAGTCATTAGGGGCAAGCATTTCTCCCGGTGCCTCAGTTTCTCCCTCTTAAAACCAGATTAATCATCGCTTCCAAGTAGAGGTACTGTAAAAAATAATTAGCTGATTCCTCTCTATGGAAAAACTGCTTATTACTGGGGCAGTAATGACAGGTAGGGACTTGCCAACTGGTTCCCTTAACTCTTGATTTCCCACCAGTCACCCAGGTGAGGCAGGCCCAGTCACCCCCTCTGGCCTGGTTGGGCAGCTGGCGTTCAAGATCAAACATAAAAGCAAACAAAACTACAAATAAAACTTGACAACACAAATCTACCATGCTGGCCTTTGAGATGCAGACAAGAGGGGACCTGCCAGCTTCTGTAGCTCTTGGGCCTTGCCCAGAGGTAGTGAGGCTGAGTAGGTGCGCTGCCCAGCCTCCCACTCCACTGAGGAAGACAGAGGCTGTCCTTGGGCCCAGATTTGCCGGACACACACATACACACACACACACACACACACACACCTCTGCACTCCTCACCTGCAAGTGACTTATTCCACAAGCCCAGACTACAATCCACGCTACTGGCCAAGACTGTGTTCTGGGCCTCAGTTTATAGCCCTGCAAGTTTCCAAAAACTTTTTTTTTTTTTTTTGGCATCACTGCTCTCCGGTGGTGGGAGTAGGAGGCCCAGCCCCACTGCTGGAATTGAACCTCCGTCGCAGTGGGCTGCAGTCCTGCGCACAACCACGACGCCACCGGGGCGCAGCCAAAACATTTTTTTAAAAACACTGAAAACCCGCATTTCAAATGCAATCCTTATTTAATGCAGGGGTACCAGGGTGGTGGGAACAGTCAACTTGCCCAGCTGCTAACAGAAAGGCTGGAGGCTGGTGCTCACTCAGAAGCACCTCAAAAGTAAGGCCTGGCCATCTGCATCTGAAAGACCGGTTCTTGGAGAACCGTATCCTCTGACACATACGGCGCCACCATGAGTCAGAGACAAATCGATGGCAGCTGCCATTTCATGGAGAAGCTTGAAAAATAAGATGATGAATGTGTTACAGGAGCAAGATCTAGAGGGCCGCCGGACAAGGAAGCCCTGCCCCAGTTCGAAGCCACTGGACTTGGCAATGCTCAAGACCATCTCTCAGCTGGTCAGACTGTGGTGGCATGACCCAGCCCGCAGGTCACTCAACGTGATGTCCCGATCCGGAGGCCTGGAAACGAAGATGGGCAGGAGACCCAGAGAATGGAGGCAGGACAGGAGTCTGATCAAGTCTCGTTTATTGGGGCAAAACTCAGGGTATATATAGCCAATGGTTAGGAGTAAAGGTCACAGTTTATGCTAATGAGGTAGAGTCAACAGGGGCCAATCCTGGATGAGTGCCAAATAAGGGGAAAAAGGCGCGCAAAAGGAGCTGTAGTTCTCAACTTGGTCCGTATGCTAATAAGGGTACACAGGAGTGAAGCGGGCAACTTACAACAACCAATCACAAAGCTGCAATATGATCGAATGGACTAAAGGTTACAACCTATGTAAGCACTATCAAGTAATACAAAGGGGCAGAGTGACTAAAATGTAACACAAGCAGAGCAAGCTATATAGTTTATACAAAAAGGTAAAATATAAACTAAACATAAATGCCAGGAATCGATACAGGAAAAGGCTGTGTGCGTCACAGCGTGAGAGCACGGCAACGTGCGTCAGTGCAGGAGAGCATCGCCGGCTCCTCAGTGGCATGTATGTTCCTTGGATGATGGAAGCAACACCCCCGGGATCACCGTGCTCACCACGGTGAACAAGCTCCAGCAGGGCTTCCAGGCTGAGACACACTAGGAAGAAAGACCAGGTAAACTATCCTTTTAAACTGGTCAACTAAAACCCTAGGGATCACAACAAACATTGTAAAGCTGAAGTAAAGCTGGAAAATGCATCCCCAGGCTGGAGAATACCCCAAATGGCTGTGGTCGAGAGACGCACGCACACGAGCAATCTTGAAGATGATGGTGGTGCCGGACTGGCAACGCTTGGTTCTGTTTTCAAGAGGTTGCCATGAAGCCAAGCCAACGTGAGAACAACTAACAACAAAAGACGCTCCGGCAGCTTGGAAAGGGAGGTCTGCCCAGTGACCAATGCCCTAGATGGCCCTCAGGATGCTCTGTCAGCCAGTCCACATGATGCTCTCTGGGGCTTCTCCTCTGACTTGCACAGCCTGTGGAGGTAGGTGGTAGCCACCATCAGTATTTTGTGCCATGCTAAGGCATTTTTCAAAATATATTCTCTCGGTTGTAACTGAGCTCCGCTGTCAGGCAAGAAAACGGGCTCTAAGAGGGCAATTTATCAAAAATCTAAAGAGCTAAACAGGGGCAGAGCTGAATTTCAGACTCAACTCCATCAGTCTGCAAAGCCAGTGGTCTTTTCATGGCTCTGCTGTGCCACAAGGGGTGTGGGGGGATAGGTAGCACCCCTAGCGCTGCTGGCCAGCCAGCTTAAGTGCAGACTTAGCACACCACAGGCTCAAGCCTCCCTACCACAATGCCCACTTCCCGATGGGTGCTGCTGTGCCTGCCGCTCAAACTTCCTACCATCGAGTTGACGCTGACTCCTCTCGAGCCCCTGTGGGCTTCCGAGACCGTCATTGCTTATGGGAATAGAAAGCCCAGTGTTTCTCCCACGGAGCTGCTGGAGGTTTCCAACTGCTCACCATGCGGATCGCAGGCCAACAGGTCGCCACCACAGCACACCACACCACACCACGCTCCTGTGCTGGCCACAGGGGGGAAAGCTATGTGCTCAACAATGACCTAGAGGTGCGAATACCCCCTCCACCCAGGCCCTGCCCCAGGACCAGTAAGACCCCAAGAGGCCAGTGGGAATCACTGGGCTCTCCCACCACTTACTGAATCCAACTGCCAGAGGGACACAGCCCAGGTCACGCTCCTTCTAAAGGCCTCCTTGGACCACCTCAATTCGGTAAATGAGTAACTTCTCCCAGGGATCTGGGCCTCATTACAACCTGCCCCGCCCACCTGACATCACTGACACCCTGTGTGAGGCCCGGTGCCCCAGCAATCCTAGTTTCTCGTTTATACAGCTCTCTCCCCTCCCCACTGCCAGCCACCTGGCCTCGAGGCAGCAACTCTCACTTTTCTCCTACCCGGTGTCACCACACTCAGTGAACAGAAGCAGCAAGTTTTCCTAGCCCACAACACACCACTGGACCAGTGTCCAGCTGTCAGCTGTCTTGGGGCAAGGGGGCGGGGGGGTGGTGGAATATATGGCTTCGCCCCATTATCCTACTTTCTCTTACTACATAGCATACCAGCAACTGAAATGTAATACACCTCAAAATAAAAAGGAACATTAATACAGAAACCTTATGTGTCAAGACCAATTCAAGATGACGCTGATGTAAACCACACTTTTTACCGAAACATCCAGTTGGGTGAGGAAGAGGGAACCACCGACCCCAAGGACTGATGTGTAAGCCCCCATCCCCACCCCAGGGGATGAACAACAGAAATGTGGGGAAAGGAAGAAAGCGGTTGGTGTGGGATCTGAAAACCCACTGGAGCACAATTCTACTCTGAAACCTGAGGACCGAGTCGGAATTGACTTGAGGACAACAACCAAGGTTCCTTAAAATGATTGTTTTTAAAGGCATAGCCAAATGAAAACATGGATGTGAGGAGAACTTCCTTTAGTTTTTGGAAACTACATCTCTTGCCTCTGGGGCCCGGGCTCCTCACGTCAAAGATGGGAGGCAGCTATCTTCTGACTGAGTCTCACTGCTGCTTTTTCCTCTGAAGCCAGATGGATCCAACTCTGCTCATTTCAGCTGTTCCACCAGCCTGCCCAGCTCTTTTTGACTCATCATTAAGTCACCCCAGTATCAGCCTTGCCCTCCCAGCTGTGTGCCTTCCATGACGCTAATAAACACAGCCTCCACGTCCTCATCCCTGTTGCTACTGAAAAGGAAATGGCGCAGAGCTCAGAAGTGAGGGGCATCCCTGGGAGTCACTGTCCAGAGGACCTGAGAACAGTCACAGGTCTACCAGAGCCATCTGTCAGCCAACCCCAATGCTCCTGAGTGCCCAGCAGATAGTAGCTGAGCTGGTAGCGATGCCTTTACTCAGACCCAGACTCTATACGCATTACAATGATCAAACTAGGAAACCCATACAATATGATACAAACAGAAGCAGGAAAAAATGAGTTGTTGGCAAGATCCAATTGTGGGTGGATTTTTTTTTTCATTTAAAATTTTCCACTATTATTTTCAATTTGTGCATAATATAAAGTTCATGAAAATGGCCCATTACCTTTTTATTCCACGTTTGCACAAACTTTTTGAAATATTTACAACCTTGTTGAAATCATGTCTCTAGTTGTGCTTCTGCTCTAACACCTCATCAAAAGGGAAAATCAGACTGGTTTTATGTGAGATTCTTTTAGTGAACCTGGTTTGGCGCCTTATGATCACCGTTTCTCTTTTTAAAGGCTCACAAGTCTCTGTTAATGATGTGTTCTAGATTTTTGCTGGGGATACACATCAATCACTATTGTCTACAGAATTCAGTTTTATGCTAGCATTGTGGTTAAGATCATAGGCTTTGAGGTTGGACGGATCTAGGTTTGAATTCTTGTTCTACCACTTTCTGCCTCTGGGCCATTACTCAGACTCTTTGAGTCTCAGTACTCTCAGTTGCAAACTATGTACTCCCCCTCCCCCCACCCATACAGTTGCGGTGAGGATCAAATAAGATAAGGAGCTGAGGTACAGATATGTCGTAAAGGGTAGACACGGTCACCATCATATTCTTCTTTTGACTTTTCACCACCATCATCATCAATGTAAGCCATGAACACACAAAACAGACAGTTCATTGCTGTGGAGTCCCGTTTGAAACTATGTAGGAACCCTACACAATGTTTCCAATGTGGAAAACCCTCACAGGAACAGACAGCCTCATCTTTCTCTCCAGGAGGGGCTGGTGGGTTTGAACTGCTGACCATGCAGTCGGCAGCTCAACGCTCACTCGACGCACAACCACAACAGATTCCAGATTTTGTCCAGAGCCAGCCAACCATTGCAGAGATACTGCAGAAAAGCTTTAAGAAGTTGCTACGGTCAAGCGGGACAGGGCAATCCTGAAAATGTGAGCTGGGGCGTGCTTCTAGAAAAGTTCTTAACCAAAAAGAATGCTGAGCAAACACCAACTGTCCTCTTCACTCCTGCCAACCACGGACAAGACGCAGTAGTTTCCAATCTAATTGCTACCAAGTAGAATCAGATAAACAGCAACACTGCTATCAGGTTGGTTCTACTCATAGTAGCCCCATCAGGCAGAGCAGAACTGCTCCAGAGGCTGTAAATCGTTACAGAAGCTGACTGGCGCATCTTCTGTTAGAAACCCTCAACATGCCGGCAGAGGTCCTACAATCAGACCAATCGCATCTCACTATTTTCTAGCTCCATGACCTTGGAGAGATTCCTTCATTTTTCTCTGCCCCATCTCTTTCACCTATACAAGGATAAATAATAGTTCAGGGAGCCCTGGTGGCATCGTGGTGCTGACTGGGCTGCTAACTGCAAGGTCAGCAATTCAAAACAACCTGGTGCTCCCCAGGAGGACGAGGAAGCTTTTTACTCCCCTAGAGAGCTACAATCTAGTTTGTGAAGCACAGAAGAAGTAGATGCTTAGAGATAAGAACGGATGCAAGGGTTTACAGGGGAGGTAGGGGGTGGGAGATAAGGGTGGGAGCAAACAAACTATGTGGGAGAGAGGAGGGAACACTAGAACTGATGGTGATTACACAACTCATTTTTAAAGTGATTTAACCATGGGGGGGGGGGGCAGCGAGAAAGAAAGTGTTCTACAATTGATTGTGGTAACGATTGTACAGCTCTTCTTTATATGGTTGAAGTACTGAATTGTGTGATAAGTGGATTAAGTGCCAATAAAACGGTTTTGTTTTGTTTTTTTAAAAAGAGTTACAGCCTCAGAAACCCACAGGGGCAGTTCTACCGTATCCTATGAGTAGGATCTCACTTGGTGGCAGTTAGTATAGTACAGTAATAATAGTGCTTACTTCCAAAGGCATAATACATACACCACACTATGGAAGAGTCGAGAACGTGCTCAGAAAACACCAGAAGTAAGCAGCATTTACCCCAGATTCTCCATCACCCAGGTTCACAACTGACGAGGCAACATCTCTGCATCCTGGACTCCTCAGAAGGCTGTTTTCCAGCCTCCCTCCCTTCCATGAGCAAACCTCCTCGTAGGAGAGGCATGAGCTAACAGCCAAGGCCGTCAACAGAGCAGAGAAGGCACACACCTGAGAAACTCCAGGAGCACAGCATGAAGAAACCCCTGGCCAGGGGCAGTCATGCTCAGCAGAGAGCAGAGTAAGAACTCAGAAGTAGAGCGCATCAGTGATTTCCCCACACATCCATCCTCAGGCCATACTCCACTGGTGGAAGGTGACTTGGGCTTCTCCCCCACAGAAGCAGCTGTAAAGCAAGGAGTGTCTTTCTTATGCTTCCATTTCCCTTTCTCCTAAAGAAGGCGGTGTGCCTGTGTGGCACAATGATCGAGCACTTGACGATCAGTTAAGGGTTTGTGTTCGAACTCACCCGGAGACACCTGGAGAGACAGGCTGAGATCTGCTTCTGAAAAACCCCAGTCTTGAAAATCCCACTGAGCAGTTCTACGCTGAACAGCTGGGGTCCCACAAGCTGGAGTTGAAGGGCAGGCCATGAAGCTACAAGCCCATCAGCTGCTCCACAGAAAAGGAGCCTGCTTCCATACAGATTCACCGCCTCAGAATCCTTATGGGGTGGTTCTACACTATGCTACAGCGGCTCTAAGAAGCAACTCCATGGGGGCTGTTTGCTTTTTGTTTGTTTGGCTAGTGGAAGGAAGGGTTGGTAAAAAGCCCATAAAGGTTTCTGGTCCATCTGCAGCCCCTATGAAGCCGAGTCCAAACCTCAGACAGAAAGTCTAGTTCCCCACTGTTTACTCTCTTCCCTATTCTTTCAAACCCCTGCATAATCCTTCAAAGCGGCCCTCAACCAACATATGCTTAGGAGAACAAAGAAAGAAGGAAGTTTTTTGAAGTTCCGTTTCTTTTGGTGGGTAGGGAATGATAGAAAAACGGCTGAGAAGCTGGCTGATTCCTTTTGTTAAATCTTTCTTATAGGAGCTGGATAAAGAGAGGAAAAACTAGAAGACTGCATGGAGGGGATCTGCACTATGAGACACTCAGCACTTACCAGGGGGCTTGGCTTCCTGCATTCAGCTGGGCAGCAGAGTCAGTCTCTCCATCACCTCACTTCAGGCACTCCACCTGAGTGTGTCTCTCCAGGTCTTTCCAATTCAAAAATCTAGCTGGTTTTCTACACCACATTGCAATTTATAAAGCACCTTCTATGTAAAGTCTCTCTGCGAAGCCTTGCAACAAACCCACAGCATATGTGTCCTCCTCACTGGACAGCCACAGAAGCCATGGCTTAGCGAGATTACCCAACAACTCTAGGCCTATGTGTTGAGGAAGCAGCAGCAGCAGCAGCATGCCTCTTGGCACCAGGTTGGCCCTCTTGCCACAACATCAGAGAGTCACAGGCTCCCTCCTTCCCTAATGGAGAAATCTGGCACTTCAAGTCTGAGGAGTGAGATGCCCTTCCGAAAACTCTCACTGCCATTGCGTCGATGCCAGCTCATAGTGACCCTACAGGGCAGGCTAGAATTGCCCCATGAGTTTCTGAGACTGACAGTTTAATTGATATCTCCTGGCCCTTCAAGCCTGGGTGAAATGCCCCTCCTATGTTCCTCTCAGAGTTCCCTCTACGCCACCTTACATGGTCATTCCCTGAAGGAAGAAACGATGAGGCTAGCATCTTCTTGTTTGTATTCTGAGAATCTGTCATATGCTCACAGCCACCCTGCAGGGAAGAACAGAACTGTTCTCTGGGTTCCTGAGACTTTATGTCTTTAAATCTAACGTGGCGGCTGAGCCCCGGTGGCGTAATGGTTGTGCGCGGGACTGCGGCCCACTGGAATGGAGGTTCAATTCCAGCTCCACAGGAGCAAAGGCTGGGCCTCCTACTCCCACCACCAGAGGGCAGTGATACCTAAAAAAAAGAGAAATCTAACTTGGCAGCCTCATCTTTCTCCTGAGGACCAGCTGGTGGGTTTTAACTGCTGACCTCGTGATTACCAGCTCGACGTGTAGCTCATGCCATTGTCGTGAGTCAGAACTGACTCAATGGCCGTGAATATGACGTGGCACAAGCTCAATCAGCGAGTCCAATAAATATTTAAAGCGAATGTGTGATTGAATGAACGAATGTTTGAATTATCAAGAAAGAGAGGGCTCTGAGTAGCTAGAGCGATACAGCCTTGTCTTCCATTTGACCCCCAACATTTGTTGCTCTAACTCTGATCCTTAAATTCCTGTTATTGTAATTATGTGCTATCAAATAATTTTCATCTCACAGGGACCCTACGTACAATAGGTCCTGTGCCATCCCCAGAATCGGTTGCCATCCTCAGCCCATGGTTGCAGTTACTGTGTCAATTCAACTCATCAAGGATTTCCCTCTTTTAGCTGCCCCTCTACCTTGCCAAGCATGATGCCTAGTAGGTTCTAAGACTTAACCTGGGAAACTGTGACATGAGAAACAGGCCTGGGTGTCAAGGCAACTTCAAAGTCATCATCAAATATTCACAGGCACCCAGATACGGTCGTCCAACAACTGCCAAGAAGGGCCATAAAAATTGGACCTAACATACATCCAAGCTGGTCATACAACCCCCGGGGACCCAGTGTGTGAGGCTGGGACCCCAACATGTGGAGGACCAAGTCACAACTACTTCCTCTAGCCCCTCGATATTGGTAGAAAGAAGTGCAATGAGGCCAGAGTTCACAGCCATGGGCAGGGGCAGCCAGCTAGGACTACTCCAGAACCGACCATTTCTCCATCCACACAGAGACTGAGAAGTCCCAGGCTGCGTCTGGAGCAAGGAGCACAAAACAGTGCCCCTGTAGCCCCTGAATGCCAACAGAAAGAGAGAGAGAGATCTCTCTCCAGTAAGTGAGATTTTGGCACAGCACAGATGAAAAGTAATTCATGAAGACTTTCAGGAGACCTGGAAATGCACCTGGGCATACATAGAAGGCTGTCTTCTCTGACACACACACTGCCCGAGTCTAATTCATGGACAAGACTCTTGGTGTTGCTCTCAAGAGGAGGGCCAGAGTTGAAGAAACAGAGCTGTGATGGAGAAAACAAAGCATAGACCAAGGAAAAGAAACTGCAGAATTGGAAGTGGAGTGGGTAATCTGATGGAGCAGGAAACATAAACTTCACAGAAAAGGAGGAAATAAGCAGAGACCAAGGGAACCAGAAAGTAATGGCAGCGTGCATGGGAGAAGCTCCCAGCTACGGGCATCTCAGAAGCAATGCCTGGTGTCCCAGCCTCAGGCCCAGCACTCTGTTTGGGTATGGAGTATGGACCGTGGATAATAAGGTGTAGGTTGATTCTTGAAAGCGACACTAACTTGTGAAGCATTTGAAATGCTAAGAATAGGGCTGAGCCCCGGTGGTGCGGTGGTTGTGCGCGGGACTGCGACCCACTGGGATGGAGGTTTGATTCCAGCTCCACGGAGCAAAGGCTGGGCCTCCTACCTGAGGGCCCACCACCTGAGGGCAGTGATGCCCACCCAGGACACTGTTTCAAAAGGCAAGACAGGAAGAACAAACAACTTGGAGGGAAGGAAGCAAAAACAGGCCTTAAATCACAAATTCTAAACAGCAGGCCCTCTGCTGAGGAAGCAGGTGCCTAGAGTCCCAAGTAGGCAATTAACAAGGAAGCAAAAACACTGCAATTACAGAAAGGAAAATAGATTGTGTCCGGTGAATCTCACAGCCAGGCAGAAGCCAGCTAGGAACATCAGCACAGCCTAGCTTACAATGCTGCCCCCCCCCCCCAATTGCTGGTGAGTTCAAAAACCAAGATGGTGACTCTGTGGTTGAAGTAAAAATCTCAAAAAACTCACTGCCATCCAGTCAGTTCCAGATCATGGTGAGTCCATAGGGCGAGACTGAACTGCCCCTGTGGGTTTCCAAGACCGTAACTCTTTAAAGGAGTAGAAAGTCTCGAGTGGCTGGTGGTTTTGAACTGCTGACAGTGGGGTTAGCAGTCCAACATGTAACCACTCTAGCCACGCACAATCTCCAGACTATCTCCAGACTTGCCGACCAGAGGGACACGAGAGAAAGTTGCCCAATACGGGGACACACAAGCCACAGTGAAGTGGGGCCAGGTGACCTGTATTATTTGTGTCCCCTCACCTAGCCTGGTGTGCACAGCTCTCCCAGGAAGCCGGAGGTCCTCCTTGATAATGGGGTGTTGTTCTGAGTTCTAGCTCTGCCTAGACACTGTCTCTGGGCTTCTGCTTCAGTAGAGTCACTACCTGCCATTCCCAATTCAGTACACTACGATCTAATGTTTTTGTCACCTAGAGCTTCACCTCTCCTTATTCTTCTCTGCCAAAGTTGGAGGCTTTCTGTTTCGGTCTCACGTCTCATAAAGTCACGTTCCTGCAGGGCCTCCATCCCCTGTTGGCTACGCCCTCGCCACAGCTCCATGCCTACCATTCTCTGTTCAGGCTTCTATGCAGCCAAAGCTCCCCAAAGCCGAGGGGACACACAGGGAGGTGCAGGTCTTGGAGGGGGATTAGGATGGCTAACACTCCACCCCCACCCCACGCTCCTACAAACCGCCCTTCTCCCGCGCAAATCAACGCAACCTCAGCAACGCTCTTTTTGTTCCAACCGGGAACGAAGGACCCAGAATGGACGCAGAAACAGGTCTCCTGTGGACCCGGGGGTTCCGGGCCGCGGGATTCCCTTGGACCGCGCGCCGGGTCGGTACCGCAGATCTGCCGGGCCCCGCACGCAGCCTCCGCTCGCCCTCCCCCGCGCTCAGCCGTCCACGGTCAGGCACCAGCCGAGCCGGAAATTCCACCTGTGCGGCCAGGGCCTGAGCCAGCAAGGTTGCAGCCAGCAAGGGCGCAGGAGGTGCCCTTGCAGAGGAAAAGGCGCCGAGGGCGCGGGCACCCCGCTTCGGCTCTCCCCGCCCGCCCCACTCCCACCCCGCCGGGTCCGCGTCCCTGCCCCGACGCCGCGCTCGCGCCCCACGACGCGGGCTGCCCGTCCCCCCCTCCACGAGCCTTGTCGGGCGGCCTTGGGCCCCGGCCCCGGCCCCGGCGCGCCCACCTGCTGCTGCGAGCTGTACTTGAGGCCGGCGCCCAGGTGCTTCGCGCCCCCGCCGCCCTTCCCACTCCGGTTGCTCCTCATGGCGTCGGGCGGCCGGGCGAGCCCGCGCAGCGGCCGGGGCGGGCTTCTGGCTCGCGGCTCAGCGACGGGCTGCCATGGCTGGCGGTCCGAGAGGGGCGCGGGGCACGGGAGAAGCTCCGGTCGCCGGCACCGCGACGGTGGCTCGCCGTCTCCCGCCCGAGCGCGCAGGTAGTTTCTGGGCGTGGCCTCGCCCGCCCCGCCCCGCCCGCCGCCGACCTGCGCGCGCCGCGCACCTTGCCCCCCGCCCGCGCGGGCGCCGCACCCGGGAGAAGCCGTCCGCGCCGCGGGGAGGGCATGAGGCTCCGACGTGGTCGTGGACCGGGGGCCGCCGTCGCCGCCGCGCCCCTTCCTCAGCTCCTAAGGGGGCCTTGGGGCCAGCCCTGGGCAGCGCGCTCGGGAAGGGCAGCCGTGCAACCCGCCCGGACCACGACTTGCCGTGGCCCCGCAGGTGGTGGGGATGGGCCCGAAACCGCTCCGTGCCCTTCCGACGGGCTTGAGGCCACCAGCCCAGGCCACGCGAAGGCGGCTAACCACCACCAAGGGGAAAGGTGCTCACGCCACCTACTTGCTTTCTCTCCTGAAAGGAGACCGGCCCCATTCCTCCGGACAACAGCCATGCGTCGGCCTCCTGGATTCCAACCACCATTTCTCTCTCTCCTCTTCCAGCTTCCATCTGCTCTCCACTCCGCTTTTTCTCACTTTGGTCACCTTGCTGTGTGACTAAGACGCAAGTATGCCCCCTTCAAAACCAAACAATAACTAAAACTGCCCCTTGACCCCGCCGCACCCTCAAGCTGTTACCTGTCTCCTCTCTTCCTGGTAGCCGTAGCCGCCGCCTCTTCCCGAGCACTGCGCCACGTTATGCAAACCAAATCCCTTCTGATCTCTTCCCCCAGGTTCTGCCCGCATTTGCAGCTCCTGAAACGGGCGTCCCCGTCACCAAACGCTCGCCTTTCCCGGGTCCTGGTTTTACTTCTAGGCCCAACCTAGCTTCACGCCCCGAATTCTACAGCCTCCTCCGTGGTTTCTCGACACTGGCTCCCCTAAAATTTGTTCAGCATCATAGCAGCACACAAGCTCCCCCTTGGTGGGTTAGTGGCGCCTGGGCGTGAAGTGGGAGCCCTGGTGGCATCGTGGCCATGTGTAAGGCTGCAGATGGAAATCACCAGTCTCGCTTTGCCCCAGGAGGACCGGACTCTCCCGAAAAGATTTACGCTCTCCGAAACTACCCAACTCGCAAGGGCAGTTCTACTTTGTCCTATTAGGTCTCCACACAATAGCAGTAGGTTGGGACTTCTTTAGTTTAGGTGCTTGGAGTACCTTGGCTGAGAAGCCTGGGTCTCCCACATGAAAATCAAGAATTCTACCCCCGATCCAGGTAGGTGTGGCCAAGGATATGACAAATGAGACCGCTACCTTGTTTGGGTAGGAACAAATGGAGACTTTCTTTCCCTTGCAATGATGACGCTTGGAACACATAAAGACATAGAGCCTCTCTCATCCTTGCTGGCACACACTGAATCTGCACCAAGAGAAGCTAACTTTTGGAGTGGTAAGTCTCTGGAAGTGGACTGCTGTTTGTTATTGCAACAAACTTATCCCATCCTGACTGATAACCTTTCTCCTCCATGAAATTTCCCTCCCTTCTAAACGAGAAGCGAGTCAGTTTGTGGCTATGTCATAGAATTTACACTTTTTCTTAGCTGGCTGGTGGTCTTGGTGGTTAAGCAGTTGGAAACCACCAAGCCTTGAGAGAAAACACAGGGTTTTCTACCCCCTTACAGTCTTACATGGAAGAAGCACACCAGCCTGTGTGATCACAAGATGTCGAAGGGATCAGGCTTGAAAAGAACTAAAAATTATATTATTGTAAATGAGTAGGGTGAACAGATTGAGAACCCAAAGCCCATCTGCAGTTAACAGGACGTCCCCTTACAGAAGGGCTTCAGGAAGGCGAGCCAGTCAGGTTGCAGTGTAGCAATGATGAAACATACAACTTTCCTCTAGTTCTCCAAATGCTTCCTCCCCCCACTATCATGAGCCCAATTCTACCTTACAAATCCGGCTAGATCAGAGGATGTGCACTGGTACAGATAAGAACCAGAACCAGAATACAGGACAGATGATTCCGTTAGGACCAGTGGCCATACCAGGAGGGTGGAGAGAAGGTAGGATAGAAAGGGGGAATCAATTATAAGAATCTACATATAACTTCCTCCCTGGGCTACGGACAACAGGAAAATGGGTGAGAGAGACATCAGACAGTGTGAGATATCACAAAATAATAACAATTTATAAATTATCAAGGTTTTATGAGGAAGATAGGGGAAAATGAGCTGATACCAAGGGTTTAAGTAGAAAGCAAATGTTTTGAGAATGATGAGGGCAGCAAATGTAGAAATGAGGTTGACGTGCAATGGACTATGTATGGAGCGTGATAAGAGTTGTATGAGCCCCCAATGAAACAATTAAAAGAAAGTTCCAGCCTCATCCTCCCCCAAAAGTTTACAAAGGAAAGTTTACAAGGGACAATTCAACCAGTGTGCAGTATGGTGCAGGCAAAACACATCATTCCTCTAGTTCCCTCTCCCTCACTTCCATGACCCAGTTCTACCTTATAAATCTGTCTGGACTGGAGTACACATGTTGGCTCAGATAAGAACTTTCCATACATGGACTTCAGGACAGATAAAACCCTCAGGAGCAGTAGTGGCAGTAGCAATATTAGGAGGGTAGGGAGACAGGGGGGAGAAAGGAAGGGGGAACCTATCACAAGGCCTCCCATCTCCCCAGCAGTTCAAATAACAAATGTGAGTGAATGGGAGAAAACAGACAGAGTAAGACATGAAATAACAACAATATATAATTGTGGAGGATTCACCTGGGTAGGAGGGTAGGGGAGAAAGGGGGGGAAAGAGGAGCTGATACCAAGGGCTCAAGTAGACAAAATGTTTTGGAAATGTTGATGACAACATATGTGCAAGTGTGCTTAATACAAGTGAATGATGGATTGTTATAAGATTTGTCAGAGCCCTCCCCCCAACAAAATAATAAAAAGTGTTACAGTTTCAGAAATTCACAGGAGCAGTTCTGTCCTTTCCTGTGGGGTCGCTTTGAGTCGGAATCAACTCAATGACAGTGAGTCTGTTATTTGGTTCCTCAGACTAGCATAATGACTGGCACCGTTAATTGTGTCAGTTTAATAAACAGGAAAATGAATCTGCTACCCTCCATCTTACAGGAGCCCAGCTGTGCTGGTGATGAGTTGGGCTTCCATCTGCATGGTTGCCAGTTCAGAACCACCAGCCGGCTGCAAGGGAGAAAACCCGAGCCTTCTGTTCCCTGAAAGGGTTACTGTCTTGGAAACCCACAGGGGCCCGCCATGAGTCAGCATTCACTCCATGGCAGTGAGCTGAGTCGACCATCCATAATATAAGGGATCCAAGCTTTCAAAAAAAGACAGAAAGAATGATAATGTTCTGTCCTTTTTGACCTAGTTTTCATTTTTTTCCCGCTCTTCTGCTTTTTTTAATTGAAGTCTTTCTGTTTTGTTTTGTGATTGTTGTTGGAACATTGTATGACTTTCTTCTAAAAAATATTTTATGGGGGCTCTTACATCCCTTATCACAGGTAGGACTTTATTTATATGAAATCCGGAACAGGTAACTCTATAGAGACAGAAGCTGTATGACTAGTTTCTTAGGGTGATGGTAGGGGTGTTGGGGAGGGGGGGAATAATTTAGGGAGCTAATAATGAGTAAAAAATGAATAACATGATTCTAGTGGTGATTGCACAATGCTTTTTAATCAAACCACTAAATTGTACGGTATGTAAATTACATGTGTTAACATAATGTGTATATGTGCACATATATAAAACTTAAAAAATAATGTTCTGCTTTTGATTGTCAATGATATGATACCCTTTGATCAATAGAGATGACTGAAAGTAAGTCTGGTCAGAAATTGCAATAAATTAATATGCCATTTTGTCATCATCACACACTTCAGACCCAACCCAAAGACACTTTCCTCATCCTGATCAACAACTTCAACATCCATTCATTTTCTCAGTTTGAGAAGACATCACTGACTTTTTCCTTTTCTTTTTAATTTTAATTCTATTTTGGGGCATCACTACCCTCTGGTGGTCGTGGGAGCTACCCAGCGCTGCTCCTGAGAGCCACCGCTGGATTTGAACTGCCAAGCCCACAGGCTGCAGTCCTGCACTCAACCACTTATGCCACCGGGGCTCAGCCCTGCTTTTTCCTTTTCTTACAACACACATACACACACACACACACACACACACACGACCAAAACATCACATTTGTCAGTTCTATTGCAAGACATCTTTTTGTGATGTGTCTATCTGTTTTCCCACTTCCTAAAAAAAATCTGGCTTCCCTTTGGCTCCATTCCAATACACTGTGAATACAAAACAAAACAGAAAAAACTCAAACCCATTGTCCTCAAGGCAATTCCAATTTATAGGGGCCTATTTAGGGTTTCTGAGTCCATAAATTTTGGGGTGAGCACACAGCCTCATTACAAGGGCCACTGGTGAGTTTGAACTGCTAACCTTGTGATTAGCAGCCTGATGCAGAACTACCAGACAGTAGGTGATGAATTGTCTCTGTTACTCCCTCTCAATTGCTTCAAAACAGTTACCATTTATTGCACTCAAGATAAAGGCCCAAGTCTGATTCAATTGATGTATGGATTGTGGTAAGAGTTGTAGAGCCCCCAATAAAATGATGTAAAAATTTTTTTTAAAAGTTAAAGGCCCAAGTTCTCCAAGCAGTGAACACACAGAGAGCCAGAACATACTTGCTGTAGGTTGGTTCTCAGGAAACCGACCCTGAGGTTCAGTATGAAGGATGCCTGTTGGGTTGTGCCCTTGAGATCAGCAGCTGTGGAAAGAAGGAGAGGAAGTGGTATGGGGGAGAAGAAGTTGAACTCAAGGCCCCGTGATTGCCTTGGTGAACCCTATAGGAAGCTCTGGAGCTTAAATGTCTGTCAGGCTGGGCTGAAATGGTCTGGTTTCAGCTAGTCCTCAGATGAGGGCAACTCCCGTAAGAGAGTTGTGGCTTGGTTGTGGGCTTGAGGCAGCGCTCTGCAGTTGAGCAATCCATGAAAAACAACGGAAGGCAGCCTGTGAACAACACTCCCAGCAGCGGGAACAGCAAATCATCCTTGATGTGAGATTGAGGAGGGTGCCGCCATTGGGTAAAACATAAGAAAAATCAGGGGCTGAGCCCCAGTGGCGTAAGTGTTTGAGTGTGGGACTGCAGCCCACGGGCTTGGCAGTTGTTTGGGGGTTCAAATCCAGCAGCGGCTCTCAGGAGCAGCGCTGGGTAGCTCCCACAACCACCAGAGGGCAGTGATGCAAAAAACAAAAAATTCAAGTCAGGAAATAGAGAAAGTCCAAATACAGGAAAGAGGCTGATATTTGACCTGGGGGTCCAGTGGATGCAGAGGGCAAGTTGATCTTCAGCAGACAGGCCAGACCATGAGGGCCATAGGGCCATGGTGCAATGAGGAGCATCCGTGCTTTTCCTTTCTCATAGCATTAAGAAATATTTTTGTGGTAAATATATTACTATATATATATATATATATAGCAAAATATTTGCCATTTCAACATTCTCACAGTTCAGTGATATGTTTGTCATGTTGTTCAACCATCACCTTCATCTGTTCCCAGAGTTCTCTGTCACTCTCTAACAAAAGCTCAGTATTCCCAAGGACTAAATCCTCTTTTTTTCCCTCCCTCCAATTCTCATCAGATACTACTAATAAATTTTGACTTCTATATACTTGTCTATCCTAGCTATTTCATATAAAGAGGACCATACAATATGTGTCTTTTGTGACTCATCTATTCCCTCAGACTAATGTTTCAAAAGTCTATCCATAGGGTGGTATATATCAAAAATGTATTTCTCTTTGTGGCTGCCTAATGCTTCATTTTGCATATTACTACATAACCTACTACATCTGCTACATTTTAAACAGCAAGGAGATAAGATGGCCCTGATTGCTAGGAGAGAATGTTTGCGGTCCATGTTTTGGATTGAGGCACTGGCAGTAGAGACAGTGAGATGTGAACAAGATTGCTTATGTATCATGGATGTCCCTGCTAATGTGAGGGGTGAGGGAAGGCGAGAAAAAACAGGATGGCTTCCTGGTTTCTAGTGTGAGCCACTAGGTGGAGAGTAGTATCAGATGCTGCTGTGGGAGGGTGGGAGAGAGACAAGGTGGCTGAGGCATCCAAATGGAGACGTCAGAGAACTCAGAGGCAGAGTTCCTAACTAGAGGTTTTACTTTCAGAATTATGCAAGGGACAAACTCAACCAAGGAGCAGGGCAGTAAGTAGGCTCCAGTACCTTGGTGCAGGAAAGCCTTCAGTTAAGATAGAGGAGCAGAAGCTAGCAAAGGGGCTGAGAAAGACCAGCTATGTGGGAAAACAGAAGAAAAACCAAGTGCAGGTCACAGGCACTGACAGAGGAGTTTCGAAGCAAACAGATCCAAACCATACGTGTCAAGCTCCTGAGAAGGGAAACGAACCAAGGACAAAGAGGTGTCCTTTGGATCACAGTGACTTGGCAAAGACAATTGAATGATTAAAAAAAACCCAAACAGCACGATTTAGATAATGAACCAGGATAAGGAGAGCTACCAAAGCTAAACTCACTGCCATTGTATCGATTCCTGAAGGACAGGGTAGAACTGGCCCTGGTGCGGTAGTTTCATAATCCTGTGTCAACATGAGGGTTGTAAGAGTGAATAGGGGTGGAGTTCAGTCTGTCAGTCAGGTCGCGGCCCAATTGGAAGACGACTCTGAAGCTTGCCACCTTCCCCTCCTGCCTTTACCCTTCTATTGAGAAGCACGCAGCTGAGACCTGCCAGAGCCTTGTGATGCTTCCCCCACCACTGGAGTCACAAAACTCTGCACCCACTGACCCGTGATCTTCCTGTTTTGCATCATTGCATTTGCATTGCCTTTGAGTCTGAAGAAGGATTTATGGACTCGTAGGGGACTTATGGGCTAATATCAGACGTATGGACTTGATCTGGACTGGGAAGCTTTATTAATATATAATTATGCATTGAGATAAAGCTCTTTCTTTTTTTTAAATTTTTTCTCTCCTCGAAGGGGGTGTACTGTTCCTGAAAGTACTGCAATATCATGTCAATGTGTGGAGTGAGTGGAGCAAGCTCCTATTCCACCTCCCTGCTCCAAAAATCCATTTAACATATTGTCCTTAGATAGAGGATGTATCAGATATTAAACTGATAAGAACAGATACTACACTTGATCTTAGCCAAAAGGCTGAGAAGCATTAAGCTCTTTCTTATACATATATGAGTGTCATCAGATTTTTTTCTTTAGTCTACCTAACCAAACCACCAAGATTGTAATTCTATGGGAGTCGAAAGTCTCACCTTTCTCCCTCAGAGAATCTGGTGGTTTTGAACCTCAGACCCTGTGGTTAGCAGCCCAATACATTACCACTATACCACCATGGTTCCTTCAGGAGATATACCAAGCAAGTGTAACATAAAAGTTGTTTTACATATACAATTGTGTAAGTACAACTGTATTACAGCTTCAATTCTGAACAGTAGGTGTGGGGAAGGTTATGATTAACAGTCGGAACCCTACATCTATTTATTTTTTAGTCTGCGTTAATCTAACAACTGGCGATGTGAAAAGCCTTGCTCTCAGGCAGTATGCATTTGAAAGTGGGTGGCTGGGCTCCCCTGGCCAACCCTAAGAAGGCCTTCAAGGTGGTCAGAGAACCCCAGAACCGATATTGTAAATTTTTCCAATCTGCAATAGCGTACATATTCCAATCATGGTCCCCTTCAGCTGTGACTGTTAAAGGTCTGTCACCAGGCGTGATTCTTTAACAATGATCTTTGTTCTTCACATTCTATAGAATTAACCATGTAGCTGTGGATCTTTGCAACATGCTGATGATTTCCCTCCTCTGGATGCTTCAGTTTTGTCTTTCTCTTGTCTTTGTCCTGTTTAAGGCTTCATAAAGAGCTCTCTATAAGATATATTCAGGGGCTGAGCCCCGGTGGCATAGTGGTTGTGCGCAGGACTGCGGCCCACTGGGACGGAGGTTCAATTCCAGCAGTGGGGCTGGGCCTCCTACTCCCACCACCAGAGAGCAGTGATGCCCCCAAAAAACAACAACAACAACAACAACAAAGATATATTCAGATTTGGGGCATGAGTAAAAATCTATTTGATAGCAGTAGATTTGGGTTGAGTTCCACCACCCAGAGCACTCAGGCACATTCATTTCATTGGGACCATGTTGTGTCCCATCACCACAAATATTTTTCTTCTCAAGTAGAAACTCATTGTCCCTTAAGGAATAACTTTCCCCTATTTTTCTCCTCCCCGGTCCCTGGTACCCACTAATAAAAATTGGTCTCTGAATTGACCCATGCTGGATAGTTCTTATCAGTGGGATCATGCAATGCTTGTCCTTTACTATTTGATATTCCACTCAGCATATGTTAATCCATGTGGTAGCATACATCAGGACTTATCCTCTCCTTATAGCTGAATACTGTTCTGCTGTACGTATTTGCCCGCTGGTGGAAAGTATACAAGAATATTACAATTTTAAAGAATTGAGCATGAAAAGGAATAGTTAGATGAGGTGGGGACTCAAGGAAGGTGTGCTAAGGAAGCTTCCAGTGAGGGGCCCCCAACTGTTTTCCTTCATGTCTCCATCAGACCCAAGTCTCCTTTCTACTCTGTGCTCAATGCCTTTCCTTTCAGTCATAACACTTTTAATAATTTTTACCTGTATTTAAGTCTGTGTGACCATGTAGTGCCTCTGTACCTCTATTAGATGATCATAAACAAGGACCAGTATTTGCTCTCCAGCAGATACTCAAGATTGTTAAATTATTAGAGGAATAAATAATAAATGAATGTGTAAGTGTATTGGGCTGGGTTCTCTACAGACGCAAAAACAGTGACAGATATATGGAGAGAGAGAGAGAGAGAGATTATATCAAGAAAATGATGGCCGACACAGTTGTAGAAGCAAGCATTTTGAATTCCATGGGTTCAGTGTTAAGTTGGAAGCTTCTCCTGGTTTAAATAGCTTTAGGGATTGATGGGCCCAAGATCAGCTGGAACACCACAGGCCGATCTCATCAGATGTGGATGAATCCAAGATCCGTAAGTCAGGCTTAGGACTAGAGAGGCAAATGAAAACAAGGGAAGCATGTCTGATAGGCCATTAGCTCAAGTCCAAAGAACCAAAGGTTTGTAAGCCACATGCAGGATCCAGACTCAGCAAAAAAACAAACAAACAAACAAACAAAAGCATACTTTTCCATAGCATCTATTTATATAGGAGATAGCCCAACCCACTCCCCAACTACCACCCACCGCCAAGGAAACTTCCTATCAGTTGTATCAGGGTGGAGACCAGAGTAGAAGAATTGTCCTCCACCTCAATCTTTTTTTTCCTTTTTCTTGGGGGGGCATCACTGCCCTCTGGTGGGAGTATGAGGCCCAGCCTTGCTCCTGGAGAGCTGCTGCTGGATTTGAACCGCCAAGCCAGTGGGCCGCAGTCCCGCACTCAACTACTATGCCACCGGGGCTGAGCCCCTCCACTTTAATCTTAAGACTGCTTGGCTTCTCAGAGCATCTGCCTTCTTGGAGTTGATTACATTGTGTTAGGTTACATCCTCAGCAGCCAAACCGCTGAGAATCTTGGCCTAGCCAAGCTGATTCAAAACCTATCACTTGTAAATAAATAGTTTGTCACTATCACTTAATATTTGCTGTGATTAAATGCAGCACAAATATAAAAGCTAACATAAAGCAAATGCACAACTTTATGGTTATTGTGAGGCAAGAACCACAGTGGGAAAAAGAACCTGGGCGACACTTCCCTACTAACAAACCTCTTCCCAAACACCCAGTACTCTCCCCCACTGAGAGTGAATGCTAGACTGACTTTTATGGCAATTACTTCCTTGTTTTTCTTTATACCTCAGGCTTGAATCTTTGTACAAGGTACTTTTCCTTTGGACCGTGGCCTTTTTGTTGTTTGTTTTGCTTTGCTGTATTTTCTTTTAAATATGTCTCTTCAGGCTCTGTTAACCCGTAGGTTCCCATTTTACCATGCCCCCTCCCCCTCCCCCCTTGCAATTTAATGACCAATGAAACCAGATCATTTGTTGTAGAGTTTTCCACATTAAGGATTGCATTGCTTATGGTACCAGAGTGTGGTCAAGTGTATGGGTGCTTCTGTTCTGTGTTTCCTACAGCACAAAGATGTTTCTTTGGATCAAGATTTGGAGGGAATGTGCCTGAGTAGTACAAATGATTAACAGTACAACTGCTCACCAAAATGTTGGCAGTTTGAGGTGATGGAGAAGTGCTTCAAAAGAAAGGCCTGGTGCCTTGCTCCTGAAAACTTGGCCGTTGAAAGCTCCATGGTGCGGACTTGTTGGCACGCAGGGGATTGCTACAAGTCAGAATCAACTGGTTTTAGATGGTTTTTTATTTTGTTTTTTTAAGACTGAAGATGATTTCACAGGCAGTGAGGTAGTCTTCAACATGAGGCATATTTTGTTTTGCTAGCCCCATACTCGCATCTTAATCCACAGGGATGTGCAAACAGTAATATTTCAATTTATCATTCTGTAATTATTTGCCTATTAAGACCTGCCCCGCTATAAAGAAAAAAAAATCCATTTGGTTACCTAGAAATAACATTTGCAGAAAAGGAAAGGTAAATGCTTGAGTTTTTCCCTTTGGTAGTTTTCAGAATAGTTAATTTCCTGTTACCTAACATCTTCCAACAAGGAGCAAGTGGTTTTGTTTACTCGTTCATTTTTGTATTATTCGGAACTATTGGAGTGAAACATATGTGATGTGTGTATCAGAATCCAAGGGCTGCCCTCACTGGGGACGCCAAACTAGGTGATTTACAAGAACAGAAGCGTATTGCTCAAAATCCCAGAGGCTGCGTACAGGGTGCCAGAAGACTTGTTTGATTTTTTTTTTTTTTTTGGCATCACTGCTCTCCGGCGGTGGGAGTAGGAGGCCCAGCCCCACTGCTGGAATTGAACCTCCGTCCCAGTGGGCCACAGTCCTGCGCACAACCACTACGCCACCAGGGCTCAGCCCAGAAGATTTGTTTCCACAGGCTCTTGGCTTCTCTTTTCTTTCTCTTGACCCTGGATTTCCCTTGCCCCTGGCTTCTCTTGACCCTGGATTTCCCTGGGTTTGAAAATGGCATGGAGGTCACATCTGTATACTCGAATGTATACGGTAGTCATTGGTCCACATCAACACCTCTCCTCAGGTAGCAGCCAAATCTCTGGGCCTCGGCCTCTTGGCCTCTTGGGCATGTGGTCTCTGAGCATCTGCCTCCATGGGCCAGGAAGCCTCCTGGGTTCTGATTCACAGCCTCTTACTCTCCACGCTGTTTCTCTGCTCTGGCTTATCTCCTCTCTGCCCTGGCCTCTGTTCTCGCTCGGTGTGGCATGGTTTCTGCTGTTTCTACCACTTCAGGCAGGAATTCCCAACGTGGGTGGCTCTGCAGGTAGTTCTTCTTGATGGCCCTAGGCAGTCTCGCTATGTTCCTTGTCTGAAATGCCTTTCTTATACATAGAGGAGTGGCACTCAAACGGATCAGTCCCCTATATTAGCGCTCATGTGCCCTATTTGCTTAGTCCCACCCAATCATGTGCTAGGGGTTACAGAGATGTGGATAAAAAACAAACTCACTACCATTGAATCGATTCAGACTCATGGCATCTCTATAGTTAGGTGACCAGACATCCCACTTTTTAACAATTTAACAATGTCCCACGGCATTTTAAAATTAAAATAAATATATTGCAAAACTGTTTTTGTGTTCTATGAACATTTTTTTTAATTTTATTGGGGGCTCTTACAGTTACTACAACATTCAGTACATCATTTGTATCAAGCACATTTGCACACATGTTTCCACATACATTTCCCAACATTTTCCACTTGAGCCCTTGGTACAAGCTCCTCTTTAAAAAAAAAAAAAAGTCCCCTTTCACCTCCCCCC
>PVJH01029085.1:0-26459 GCA_004026705.1 Nesogale talazaci | reverse complement strand
CCTTAAGCCCCTAGTATCGGCTTTTCCATCCCTTCCCCTCTTCCCCTGCTCTCTCCTCCCCACTAACCCTCAATACTTTATACATTGTTATTGTTCTGTCATATCTTACACTGCCCAACCTCTCCCCCAACCTACTCCTTTGATGCCCGTCCTTCAAATAGGAGCTTGTGTGTATATCCTTGCAGTTGGTTCCGTCTCTCTACCCCACCTTCTCTCTACCCTTCCAGCATCTCTAATCTAACCATTGACCCGAAGTGGCTCATCCATCTTGGTTTCCCCATATCTTCAGCTCCCCTCTATAGTAGTGTACCTTCTCCAGTCCATCTGGATTTGTAAGGTAGAGTTGGGACCATGATGGTTGGTGGGGGAAGGGTGGTGGTGGTGAGGAACTAGAGGAACTAGAGGAAACTTGTATGCATCATCAACAGTCGGTATTCTTATCTTCTTCCTATCAATTTTTTCTCCAGCATCACTGCCCTCTGGTGGTGGGAGTAGGAGGTCCAACCTTTGCTCCTGTGGAGCCACTGCTGGAATTGAACCTCCATCCCAGTGGGCCACAGTCCCACGTACAACCACTATGCCACCGGGGTTCAGCCTCTCAATTTTTAATACTGTTGAACGAACTTTGTATTCCTGGTGAAAAACCCAACTTGGTCATAATGTATCATGCGTTATTTAATTCTTTTTTTCAACTTTCTTTAGATTTATCCTGTATCCTTTCCTTGCTTCCTTAAATGCTTTTCATTCAAGTGGACCTTTCTTTTACAATGTGAAGACAATAAAAATTAGAAGAATCAATTTTTCTCCAACTTCTTTAGCAGCATTCATATTCGATTGGTTTTTAATTCCAAGTATTTTCTATATTTTATTCATTTTTCATTGATACATGAATGGCTAGGGGAACCTTTAAAATTTTTCCAAATAAATGAGACGTTCTTATTTATTATCTTTTTGTTTGTTTTTTAATTAAACATTTTATTGGGGGACTCTTACAAATCTTGTAGCAGTCCATCACTTAATAATACTCAGGCCATGTGTACACAGTTGCCATCAACATTTCCAAAACAATTTCCTTTTACCTGAGTCCCTGGTATCAGCGTCTCCCCTTCTCCCCTCCCTCCTTCACCCTCCTTATTTTTCCTTTAACTGTCATTGCCAATGTAAATGAATTGTGTAGGAAAATATGGTCTGCAAAATATTGATTATTTGTAATGTAATGAGGTGATTTTATTGATCTTCATGAATGTATGCTCCAATCACTGGATATGTACTATTCTATTCATATCAATAAGTTTAGCCTTCTGTTTAATTTATACATATATTAAGGATAGGTCTTTTTTCAAATGCCCTCCTTTAGCTTTTTTTGGTACTGAAACAACTTCAGTGAGATAAAAATCACATACAGAAGCACTACCTCTTTAAAATGTACAATTCAGTGACTTTGATTATCTTATGGAGTTGTGTGGCCATCACCATCTAATTGTATAGCATTTACCTTCCAAGAGGAAACACCATCTCTATTTGAAGTCATTCCACTCCCACCTTCCACCACTCATCTCTCTATAGATTTGCCTGTTTCAGACATTCCATATAAATGGAGCCATATCATGCTTAGTCTTTTGAGATGACATCTTTCACCTAGTAGATTGTTTTCAAGACTCACCCATGTTACAGCATGTAAAAAGATTTCAGTTTTAAAAATTGCCCAATAGCAATCCATCGTGAGACCATAACACATTTTATCCTCCCACTTTTCACTTAATGGTCTATATGAATTGCATCCACTTTTGTCTACTATGATAAAATGTACCAACTTTCATAGATATGCTTTTTGCTGTTGTTGTTTTTGTTTGTTTGTTTGTTTGGAGGGGGGGCAATCACTGGCTTTGGTGGTCGTGGGCGCTACCCATTGACACTCGTGAGAGCCGCCGCTGAATTTGAACCGCCAAGCCTGCAGGCTGCTGTCCCGCACTCAACCACTTAGGCCACCGGGGCTCAGCCCCATAGATATGCTTTTGGTATGGTTACATGTTTCTGTTTCTCTTGAGAAAGGAGCTAAGAGTGGAATTGTTAGATTTGACAGTAACTCAGCCTTTAACTTGTTGCTGCGTTTACTTTCCACCAGCTGTGTATATGGGTTACCATTTGTAAACATCATCATGAATACTGCTTACAACTTGCTTTTCGGAATTTTAGTAACCCTGACAGGTGTAAAGTGGTACCTCATTTTGATGTTTGATTTGCATTTCCCTAGAGACTATGAAAGGAGGCTTGAGGTGGGAAGATGTTAAGTACTCAGCTGCTAGCCGAAATGTAGGGCATTCAAAAATCTTTCTCCTCTCATCGGGAGAAGAACATGGCAGTCTGCTTCCATAAAGATGATTACCTTGGGAATCCTATGGGGGTTCTAACTCTCTCTGTAGGGTCTCTGTGAGGGAAAATGGACTGGAGTGTAGCAAGTTTTTGTTTAATGATTAATGAGGGTGAACATCTTTTCAAGTGCTTATTGGCCATTTGTGTGTGAGAGAGATATGTCTATTCACATTTTATACCCTTTCAAGAATTTCATTATTTGTCTTTTAGTTTTTGAGCTGTAGGAATTCTTTGTGTGTTCTGGATACAAGTCTCTTGCCAGAAACATGATCAATAAATGTGTTTTACCATTCTTGGCCTATCTTTTCAATTTCTTCACGATGGCACAGAAGCATCCAAATTTAGAAATTTGATCAAATTTTTCTGTTTACTGTAGTTGTGTGTATGTGGTATATATGAATATATGTCTATCTACAATATATGATGTGTTTTATTCTTTTTTCCATAAACTTTTTGAATCCAATATTATGGGCATGTGTTTCATTGACTCCACGACATAAATGTTTTCCATATTTTTGGTTCCTAAAATTAAATTAACATAAAAAATTCATATTAAAAAGCATTATGTTACACAAATGATGGAATATTGGAGGGCCTCAAAAAGTTTATGGAAAATTCTATTATCTTTTTGTTGTTTGGATTCTCAGAAAGCTTTAATATGGTGCTCACACAATGCCCACATCACATGATGATCTACTTCATAGTACATGTGGTGAATGATATATGAAACACATATAAATACATATGCTTTTGTCATTGAGTGCTATTGAGTCAGTTTTCACTCCTATCTACCCCCTCCCAATTTTTGAAGCTTCTTATACTTTTTTCTTTCTCAGCGAAAGATTGCATGTCTTATGAAATAAAACATTTCTCTCATGCAATGAGAGGTCGAGGATAGACAGTTCTGACCTGGTACAGTGGTCCAACAGTTCTGTCAGGGATGCCGACTATGTTAATCATTCATCTTTGCAATGTGCTTGGAAGCTTCTGTCTTAATCTTGTCAGTTCATGGGTATAAGATGGTTAGCTCAGCCTTTTACCTATGCCCCAGCCTGTAAAAAGGGAGAAGCACATGATAAAATGTCTAAAGGGCAAAGATGTGCCATCTTTAGCAAGTCTTTACCTCTTCACTTGAGAGAGGTAACGACATACAAAGATTCATGCTTGTGCGTCATTGGCCATCATTGTGTCTTATAGACTTGCAAAGCTTTAAGTGAAGTTTGAAAGAGAAGTAGAGCAGAGTTTTAGAAGTATGTAGAGTTTTAGTCTCTTATATACATAGGCCTCCACATGTACTTGAGAATATCAGAAAGATGCTTACTTGTGTTTCATGAACTATGCCAAGGAATTCCACAGTATGGATCATAACAAACTATAAATAACCTTGAGAGGAATGAGAACTCCAGGAATGAGAACTTCGTTGTCCCGGTGCAGAACTTGTACATGGGTCAAGAAGTGGCTGTGTGAACAGAACAAGGGACTATTGCATGGTTTAAAATTAGGAAAGCAAAGATCAGGGCTGTATCCGCTTGCCATATTTATTTCAATCCATAAGCTGAACAAATAATCAGAGAAGTTGTATTATATGAAGAAGAATGTCGCCTCAGAACTTGAGGAAAGCTTATTAACATCCTGTGATCTGCAGATGACACAAACTCGCCTGCTGAAAGTAAGTAAGGCGCCCAGAAGCTCATGAACTCCAACACCAAAGAGATCAAAGCTGTGTATTTTCCCCAAAACACAGCATCTCTGATTCTTTATTCAGAGATCATAAAAACCCGAGACGCTCATCAGACGAGGCACTCTATGGAAAGAATTGTCAATATGGCTGAAGAGAACAATGGCCGAGCAAATATCATGATAATCTAAACGATTACACTACTGAGCATTCCATCGTGGTTATAGAAAAGGCCATGAAAACAGCCAAGCCTGAAACAATAAATTCCTGCTGAAGAAAACTGTGTCCAGATGCTGACCACGACTTCAGAGGATTTACTACAGAACCAATTAAGGAAATGAGAGAGATTGTGGATGGGGGGAGGGTGGTGTTGGTAGAGAAGGGTGTCACAATATGAATGTAAGAGAAACTCAAGCACTAGTAGCACCAACACCAGAGAATGACCTGACTTGATGGTGGTGAATACTTCTGAGCTAGGAGAAGCAGCAGCAATCGCAGATAAATGCACCCTTGATAATCTGGCAGAAAGGTTGCAAGTATTCAAGAATGCTTCTGACTTTGTTGACTATATGGGTCCCTCTATGCTATGGTCACAGAAACTAAGGCAGAGAGTACAAGAAACATTGGTACCAACGAGAAGCATTTTGAGAAAAAAAAAAAGAACAAAAAAGTCCAAAGTAACAGTGTGTTTCTGCAAAATTACATTGAGTGTGCCTTCTCTATGTCTTCTGACTGTTACTCATGGGTCAGCAAGGTTAATTCTCCCTTTTCTTCCTTCTTCTCAGCTATTTAAAGTATTTTTTTGCTAAAGATCATTCAACAATGGTTGTGGCAGTACATTGACAGAAAGTTGCCAGCAATTCAAGTTAGATTCTGAAGAGGATGTGAAACAACCCTTGTTGACATCAGATGTCTCTTTGCTGGAAACAGAGAATATCAGAAAGATGTCTACTTGTGTTTTATCAACTACGCAAAGGTGTTTGACTAGGTGCATCATCAGAAACTATGGATAGTCTTGAAAAGAATGGGAATTCCAGAACACTTAAATGTGTACATGTACAATGTGCGTGGATCAAGAGGTAGTTGTGAGGACAGAAAAAGGTGATACTGCAAGGTTTAAAATGAAGAAAGGTGTGTGTCAGAGTTGTATCCTCTCACCATACTTATTCAGTCTGTATGCTGTGCTCATATAGTCCAAGAAACTGGATTACATAAAGAAGAACATGCCATCAGGACTGGAGGAAGGATTAGCAATAGCCTTTGGCATGCAGATGACACAGTCTTGCTTGCTGATGGTGAGGAGGACTTGAAGCCTTTGTAGCCTTCAGTACAGATTACCACTTAATGTAAAGAAAACCAAAATCCTCATGACTGGACCAAGATGGAGGAGATGGAAATTGTCAAGAATTGAATCTTGCGTGGGTCCACAATCAATGCTGATAGAAGTAATAGGTAAGAGAACAAAGCACACATTGTCTTGGGCTAATCTGCTGCGCAAGACCTCTTTAAAGTGTAGAAGATCAAGGATATCCCTTTGAAGTCTAAGGTGCATCTGAACCAAGTCATAGTATTTTCAGGAGGCTCGGATGCGAGTGAAAGGTGGACATTGAATAAGAAAGACCAAAAAAGGATAGATGTGGGCTGAGCCCCTGTGGCGTAGTGGTTGTGTGCGGGACTGGGGCCCACAGGGATGGAGGTTCGATTCCAGCTCCACAGAGCAAAGACTGGGTCTCCTACTCCCACCACCTGAGGGCAGTGAAGCCCCCCCCCCCAGAAAAAAGGATAGATGCATTTGAATTATGCTGCTGGTGAAGAACATCGGAAGCAGCAAATCCTGCCAAAAGAAAAAAAAAAGATTCTTGGAAGAAATGCAACCAGAATGCTCTTTAAGAGGGAGGATGGTGAGACTTCTCATGTGCTTTGGACATGTGATCAGGAAAGACCAGTCCCAAGCATAAGAACATGATGCTTGGTAAAAAAGCAGACAACCCAGAAGGAGATGGATTGACACAGTGGCTGCAACAATGGACTCAAATGTAACCGTTGTGGGGACGGTGCACTTGAATGGGAAATATTTCATTCAGTTGTACATGGAGTTGCTATGAAATGGAACAGACTTGATGACTCTTAACAACACCAACAAAGGACATGTTTATAAGGAAACTTTAGATGAAAATGTCCTCGAAGCACTGCACAAGAATCTTAAGGCTAGTCGTTTTGTGACACTGCCTCTGATTATGCCACACAGAGCATTCCACACCCTGCATACACCCTTGCTAACCTCAGAATTCCTCTGCCCAATGTTTGCAGGATATGCTTCGTCATCCTTTCCCTTGTGGTTTTGTCATCCCAGCCTAAGAGTGATGGTGGCATGCTTGCTGCTTGTTCATTTCTGCATGGCTTTACTGTCCCCTATTTATCCGTTTGGCTTGTCCATCACCTGTGTAACCAGTTTCTTACAGTTAAGCTTCTCCACTACTTTAAACGCTTTAAAAGTAGTTCTTCTTTCCCTGACTGGAAATCAGCCAATATTTTTTGAAAATGCTAACTCTCACGTACTAACTTAAAGTGAGTGATTGAATTACAGCTGGAGATAGGATTGCTACCTGGGAGAAGCTTAATGCCCTGCACCCCTCCCAGACACATCCTGCCATATTCTCCTTGAGAACTTACTCAATGCCCCACTGACATTGAGTCAATTCTGATGGACAGTTGTGGACACTTGTTTTCCTGATGTAATACAGCTGGTGTGAAAGAGGACTTTTACATTTCTCTCTTGCCCCAATTTGAAATTTATGGGTAAAACAGTCTTCACTATAGTTGTTTAGAATGGGATCCATAAATGTTAAGTGGTCTTCTACCTAGAACTGCTATATCATTCACCTGCTCTCTCCCCACAAGCTTCTAGGTCTTGGGTCCTTGGGGCAGGAGGAACATCTTTTGCACTAAGGTTGCTGGTGCATCTTGACTTGCAGAAGAGAGTTCTACCCTGTCCTGCAGGGTCGTGGGGAGTCAGAATGGACTTGTTGGCAGTGAGTCGAGTTTGACAGGTGTGCTTGACAAGGAGGGGAGTGAAGTAAGCAGCCAAGTTTTAATCAGCTTGCCATTGGAGATGTTGTGTTCTGTATTATTAGTGAAATTAAAGATACTTGGGAAAACATTGGATGTGAAAATGAGGCAACCTACTAACAATGTCGACCCTATTTTCCTTTGGGAGATCATCTCTTTCCCACTGTCAGCCAATTTGGTTTCAGTGGTATTAGCATCATTTCTGCCTCCAGATATAGGCATTTGATTTCAGCCTGGCTAATCAGAAGACTGTACCTTCCTGCTGAAGTACTGGTTCAGGGATGGGCACATGTCAATCAAAGTTCATGAGCAGACAGTTCTATCATTTAAAGGGAGATACTATTGTTTATGTTGCCTTTGAAACAGTGGCTTCACTTGGAGGGTGGTGAAGGGGTTATGGACCATACTGGGAGACACTGTCAGAGTAGGTAACACGAAAATGACTATCTATAAATGTTTTGTGCCCCTTGAGCTATGGACACTAATGGCCAGAAACTGCTGCATGCTGGTGCAGAAAGAGGTGTTGATGGATTCTGTTGAGCCTAAATGAATCCCAAACTTCATCTTAAAATTTCCTGTTATGATAACCAGTGTGATAGTTAAGGTTTAGTGTCAATTTGACTAGGGGACAAGATCCTCAGTGGTTTGCAGTTCTCTGTGATGAGAAGTAACAGGATATAATCACTTCTATGTTAAGATCTGCTGCTACAGGCTGTCAGTCAGTTGAAAAGAAGTTTCCTTGGGGATGTGACCTGCTTCTAATATAAGTGGTTGTGTGGCAGTCATGTGCTTATGTTAATTTCATGATTGAGATGTGGGGGTGAAGTCTAGCCTGTTAATCTGGAGACAACCATCGAGTAGCCAATGAGGCCTCTGTGTGGGTATGGCTTTCTTCTGATACATGTGGGAAATCACACGATATTTTCCCTCAGGAAGATGAGAAGCTATCTCCCCAGTTGTTAGGAGTTAGTCTGAGAGACAAGGAATTACAGACAAGATGGCAGTATCCGAGCTGCTGCAGGAGCTGGAGGAGAAGCCACACGGCCTTGTCCTGATGGAACCAGACCTCTGAAGCTGGAGAAGCCATGGGGAGACCCCTGCCAGTGCTGAGTTGCTTCTACCACCACTGGATGCTGTTGATGGACCCTGAGCCCCGGAAATGAGGAGCCATGAGGGGAGCCCTACTGCTGCCAGGATACTGCACCCACTGGCCTGTGATTTTGTGAGTCAGAAGGAGACTTTATAGATTGATATCGGGCATATGGGTTAATATCGGACTTAAGACTTTGAACAGGACTGGGCTGGAATACTTTCTCAATGTCTCATTCCTCTTGTATATAAACCTTTTCCTTATATCCATATGTGTGTCTATGAATTTGTTCCTATAGTCTACCTAGACTGACACAGGTTGCTATGGAAGATTGCTCATTTTTTGGATTGACCCAATGGCCTGCAGTATTACCTTCTAATCTAGGAAGTCATCAGAAGCACCCGGTCAGACCTGCCAGGTCTGCTATATCCACATGAGATGAGTGAGGAGAAGCCTCCAGCTTGACATGAAACTCAAGGACTTGGAACTTGTCAACCTCTACAATTGTGTGATCCATGTTGCTGTAAATCTTTGATGTAAATCTCTCTGTGTATAGACATAAGCTTCACTAGTTTTGCTTCTCATCCAGCCTTAAGAGCATAGTAGGGCTGTTAACTGCTCGGTCAGCAGTTCCAAACCACCAGCTGCTCTTCAGAAGAAAGTTGAGGCTTACACTGGTAAAGATTTTTAGTCTCAGAAACACAGAGAACAATTCTGTTCTGTTCCATAGGGTTGCTGTCAGTCAGATGACACGACGTCAATGAGTTTAGTCTGAGAGAAACGAGTCTAAAACAGCTGAGTCCATCCCATTGTGTGTATTTGAAATGTTTTCTTTCCTTTCTTCTTTCCTTCACCCCTTTCTTTAAACTAGCAGCCCCCTTCAAGAGGCGCCTTTGTATTTCTTCAATTGTCTCCATTATTGTATTTCTTTCTACTAGCTGCTCTGCTCCCCACTGTCTCATGTAAAGAACCCTAAGTTTGTTATAAGAAAATCTTTGTTGTTATTCCAAAAACCAAACCGTCCTCCCTGACATCAAGTAGATGCTGACTCAGTCACGCTATAGACAGGACAGAACTATCTCTGGGAGCTTCCAAGACTGCAATTCTCCATGTGAGCAGAAAATCCCATCTTCTGCAGATCAGCTGGTGGTTGTTTTTAGCAGTAGTTAAAAGAGTCCTGACACACTGATGACCCCACTTACAACAGAATGAAAGGAATGCTTCCCAACCTTGCACCATTCACTTGATCAAATGCAGATTGGTTCATTGGAATCCATCGGACTTTCACTGGCTGATTTCCTTATGGAGGTGGCCAGCCCTTTCTTTCTTGCCTATGGTCACTACAGAAGCTTCTTCAGCATCAAAGGACTATCTATGTAAGCCTCTACTGACAGATAGGGTGGTGGGTGCAATGAAGGACACTAACTGAGAACTGAAATCGTGTATCCCATGTGATGGGTGAAATTCACCGACTAAACATATTTAGGCAAATCCTAGTGGCAAAGATGACTTAAATAAAAATGAATTTTCAAACACTATATATTTAAACAAAAACACAAGACTATTTGGTTACCCTTTGTATAATATTGCTGCAAGCAGTTCAGGGCACAGAATTGAGTTTTTTTTGGGGGGGCATTACTGCTCTCCGGCAGTGGGAGGAGGAGGCCCAGCCCCACTGCTGGAATTGAACCTCCGTCCCAGTGGGCCGCAGTCCCGCGCACAACCACTATGCCACCGGGGCTCAGCCCCAGAATTGAGTTTTAAAGATAGTGCTATACTGATGTTATTGTTGCCAATGAACTTGATACGAGTACACTATTTGCATATTGTTGATTATAGGAATCTGGGAAGAATATGTAAAAGTTAGAAATATTAAAATATACCCAATCTTGTGCAGTGGTCAAAGTAATGGTTTTCTTCTTCTTTATAGAAAACTATTTTCTTTATAGCATTCTATGGTTTTGCAGTAAAAATGGCAATTTCATATCACATTCAAGTTTCTGATTTTAGGACTTAAATTTTTTAAAAAGATGGCTGCTTTGCTCAATAAAAAATAAGTGACAAAATGGGTGTATAAACAAATGTTGTGAAGAAAGCTGATGGAGCCTTTTAAAAGATACAGCACCTGTGTGATTGTGATGTGTAAACTGAAATAGGTATCAGAAGTTCAAAAACAAGCAATTAAATTGACACAAAGGAACGTAGACTAACTGGAGACACCAAACTAACCTGTAAGATAATTGGACAGTCCCTCACAGAATTGCCACACAGAAGGGACTGAAGAAACACACAAAAATCCTCTAGCTTAAAAAAAATCCTCTAGTTCTTTAATATTTCATGTCCTTACTATTATGGTTTTAGTTTCACTTGATTATTCTTGTTGGACATGCATGTGTTCATTTGTGCAATTAAGATCACTCCATGCATGAAATCCAGGCTAGATAAACCCTGTAGAAATAGTAATGGGAGTATTGATTCTCTGAGGGTATGAGAAGAGAGATGAGGTAGGGGAGAGAAAGGAGCACTAGTAGCAATCATGTGTGTAGAATCCCACTTGCGAGGAATGAGTGACAGGATACATTGGATGGTGTAAGATGCCATATATATATATATATATATATATATATATATATATATATATATATATAGTTCCTGGGGGAGGGAGGGCATCAAAGAGCTGGTATCAAAGAGGTCAAGAGGAAAGAAAGTGCTTTGAAACCTGATGGTGGCAGCAAGTGTATAATTATGCTTGATCTAATTGAATTATGAATTGTTATAATAACTGTAAGAGCTCCAAATAAAATGATTTTTTTAAAAAAGGAGTGGCAATCTGAAAACCTGCAAGAGGGTGCATGAGCAATGATCACTTTTGAAATGGTGCTAATACATTAAAAGGAAAAAAAAGAGCACTTCATGCTGGGAATAAAAAGCAATCCTAGAACTAGAGAGGGATACAGAAAGAATTAAATTGCAGACACTTACTTGGGGATGTGGAAGCACAGACACAGAGGTAGAAAATGACACTCCCTCAGGCTAGCTAGGTTGATAACATGAACTGCCTTCCACAAGCAGGGAGTATTAAGAGGAGTAGTATTCTCCCACACACTCTTGCTGTCTGTCAGGCTGACTTTGGGGTACACACTGGGATTCATGAACTTTGGGAATCACACACACCTCTCGCTCTCCTTTTACTTCATATTTATTTCTTTATTGACATTGGTTTTACTTGTTTCCTACTCAACCTTCAAGGAATCTTGGTGGCACAGGGGTGCCAAGTCAGCAGTCTGACACATTAGCCTCTCCTGTGGGAGGAAGATGAGGTCCTTTGTTCCTGTAAAGATGTGCAGTCTTAGAAACTCTATCCAGGTTCGCTAGGAGTGGGGACAGGCTCAATGGCTGTGAGTGGAATGATCTGTGCTTAGTATTCAACCTTCCAGATTCCCTGGACAAGCATTCTGTCAAACAGCCATTTTATTATTGCTCATTCATAACACTAATACAGAAGATAATGTCATACACCATCTTTGGCAACAGAGAAGTGGAACACTAGCAACTTACTGGGCCTGGCTAATTTGATTGAAATGGTTCCCTTGCCTGCTACAAAAGATCATGTTTTTGTCTACCCTCTTGAATCCCAAGGATTCTGTTCCTGGGTTCGGCTTAGCTGTGCCTCCAACTCAACACCATCTGGTCGACTCCGACTTAACTGCCTCCTGTGAGTTTCCCAGCCTGTCCCTCATTCTGGGAACAGAAAGCTTTATCTGTCTCCTATGAAGTGGCTGGGGTTTGGAACAGTTGACCGTGTGGTCAGTAGTTCAAAATAGAACCTCAACGCTACCAGGCCTCCCTCGAAAATGCCCACAAGTGCTCCGTAATCAGGCCATTTCCCAGGTATTTAGTGTTGTGCCTGTAGGATCTTCACACAACTTTCTAAGGGAACTGGAGAACATTAGAATAAAATAAAGTCTAGATGTTTCCCAGAGTGAGTCTGCCCAGAAGTACCCATTAATATAAGTAGTTCTCAGAACATTCTGTGATGTAGCAGCAATACTGTTGGTAATATAAAATGTGATTACATGCAAGAGAACCGTTTTTTAATTTTTAAGCTATTTTTTAACACACAGAATTACACACAATACAAAATACTTGTTTTACAAGTTGAAATCTTTATAGTCATGGGTACAGTTACAGTAATGCAAGTAATATTAGTGCGTTCACCTAGAGCAGTTATTTATCTTCATTGGGCTTCAAACGAAGTCAAGGATGAATTATTTGCTTAAATTGCATTCTAGTCTTCGAATTAAAAAAGGAAAAATTACTTCTATCTCCTGTATAATATGTCAGGATGAAAAACAATGCCAACAATTAAGTAGTCTGGTAGTTCCATAAGTGGGAGATTGTATTCCAAGAGCTCTTAAGTTGTAAATCCTAAGGCTTTGGCTCAATATGTCTATCAAATTGTCATTATCTCAGCTTTCAGGAAAATTACATCATCTTTGGTAACAGGCTGCCAACAAACAGAAACTATGGACTAGACACCATTCCCCACCCCCCCCCAAAGAATCCTGTATTTTAATGAATAGCTGAATAAATAGATATTAATTATGAAATTCACATTAAGATAGAAGAAATTCCAAACATTCCGATTGCTTTCTTTCTCTTAAATTTGATAACTACTACAAAACATACTATTTATGTCAGGGTAAAAAAAGAATAAGCTGAATCACGGGGGTGTAACTGGGAAGTGGTGGCAGATATATACAGTAACATGGAGGAGATGTAAAATAAAGGTGCCCATATATACAATATTTTTCCTTTGTTTTTGCATGGAGAAACACTGTTTTATAAAATGGGAAAGCACACAGTAGACCACATGCAACAAGGACCAATACAATGTGCACAGCAGAATAATCAAACCAGACACAAAAACTATATGGGTTTTAAAAGGAATTTAAAAGCCAAAAAAAGGAGAAAAAAAAGATTGAAACCTGGAATGCTTTCTTATTGAGGTTTCATTTCAGAATATAAATTTATCTAATAAGCCTCTTGATAGTTTTTAAAAGTTCCCCCTCGGCCACCTGTGGTTGAAGTGTAGAGCTAAAAATAAACCATCCTATTATACAAAATTTTGTATATTAGCATACAAAAGGTAACAATTTACTTTTTGTATAAAATATAACCTTTTGATAGTATATGTATTTCACATATGTATAAATATAACCCAAAGAATATGTTTTAAGTATTTCTACCAAAATATTCTTTACAAAAGTTTACAAAACAAGTAATTTCTTCATATTTACAACCCAGCACAGAAAAGACTCCGGGCCAGTGATGTTGGTTGGTTTTACGTTAAAGAAGGAGAGTGCATCCAGACATCTTAAAGTTTGGAAGAGGGCTTTGCAGAACTTCCAAACTATGTTCTCTTCTGAATAGACAGGTAAAACTTGGTTACTAAATGGCTCCTATTAAATTACATTTGATGCCTGGCTCTGTGATCATATAATTCAGAATGTGGAAGCTAACCTTTATTCTCGGTGATAAGGAAAATGAAGGTTATATATTGACCCATCCCAGATCAGGGCATGGGTGACCCATTTTATAGATGATCTCTGTGTGGGCCCTCAGATTCACGGACTCAGCACAGCAATATCTTCTTTCATTGACCCTGTGCCCATCCAGTGGGAGAAAAGCTGGAGGTGAAAGATCCCTCCAGCACGGGGCCATGACAACATTTTATGGTTGGGGGGGGGGGGGTCACCACAACATGAGGAACTGTATTGAGGGTTGTGGCATTAGGAAGATTGAGAACCACTGTTGCCATCAAATATTTTTGTACTCATCTTCACACTCACCATTGGTCCTGACCTCTTGCTTCTTATCTCCCACTCAAACACGATACCTTCAAGTCTCAATTTTGCCCTCTAAACATCCATTATGAAAATCAGCCTCTACTCACTGAAGTAAGTCGAAAGACCTAATTGTAATCACCAGCAGGCATCAAAACAACAAGCAACATACCTAAGTTTACTTGTGTAATTAAGATTAAAAAATGAAAGCAAAACCCTCCTTTATAGCAATGCTCAATGGAGCATTTAAAAAAAAAAAATCAAATGCATACATGTGTCCACCAATGTTTTAGTAGGATTCGGCCATGTCTTGGCAGTATCTAAAACTTGGGAACGGTCTCAGAGATCTGTTGTGGAAGCCCAAATAAGTCTCATAGTTCTATATCCTTGTTCCCTCCCCCCCCCCCAAAAAAAAAAAGTCCTTCTGAAGTGTACAGTACAGGGGGAAAAGGGATGAGGGCTCGATCTAGAGCAGACATTCTACAATCTCTCTCTCCCCCTTAAGCATGCTCTCTCCCCCCCTAATTTAGGATTCTGTTTGGTTATTACCAGCAAATCTGTAACATTTCAGGCTACTTTGGAAGCTTTAAGAAAATGAAATTTTAAAATAATGTGGGAAGATGAAAACACACTATCTATTAAAGCCAGGTGAGGAATCTGTTCTTGTTGGTTAGAACTAGTATCTCCACATGGCATGAAGTTTAGACAAGCTAAAAGTCCTATTACTCTTCTTCCGGGGAGGGAGAAAAGGAGCTCAGGAAACCTATTTTAAAAACCAATGAATTACAGATCCACACAGAGTTCTGTTTGGACAAATGGGATACTGTGTCCTGGAGTTTAGACAGGGAAACGTGATCCAATATTTTACTTTCAGTTTTTAGATGTAAAAACAAGCATGTGGACCAGACCATTCACCACCTCAGTTACTTTTTGTTTTCTATTTTGAGCCATGGTATCTTCCTATAGTCCAAGTAAAAGTCCACCATTTGGCCTTTACGCAGTCTTCATCAAATACTGCCTTTTAGTGCTTGGAGTTTGGGGGTCGTCTCCCTTTTCCTCCTTCAGGAGTTGTTCCCCAAGATTTCATCAAGATTGATGTCTTTCATCCAGTCGTCGTTTCCAGGCTCTGTCTTCAATAAAGAATCAATGAAATCAGCATCACTGTTTAGGGCAGGGCCCATGTTGTCAGTCTGTTGACTGAGGAAATCGAAAGCTAAGTCACTGCTGGGGTCGGTGCCTTGGAAGGCCCTGGAACTTTGGTTGGGAGATGGAAAACTGTTGGGTGTCAGGGATGGTGGCTGGCTGATGCCTGTCCTCGTCGGATTCAACCCTGTTCCTCCCTGGTTCATATTCGACAATAGCTGTGTGTTTAACTGATTGGGCCTGAGATTCAGACCTCTGAGTGGACCCACAGTTTGTCCATTTAATGTTTGGTTCATTGGGTTCAAGGGTCTCATTTGCACTGCTGGTGTTAACTGGGCAGGAGGAGCCACTGCCCTCTGGGAAAACTGTTGGCTTCCTACCACCTGTTGCAAAGACTGGTTTGGAGGAAAGGCTGCAGCAGTGCCTGCTGGGAAGCGGACTCCTGCGGACTTGAGGGCTTCCTGTTGTTTGGTGGTTGCTTCTTGAGAGGCCCAGTTTGGTGCTGTTGTGTTAGATGTGATCATTACATTTGATGTTCTCTGTGCTGACATGTTTGCTATGCCATGGGTTAAGTTTGGTCTTAATTGTTGGGAATTGCCAACAGATGTAGCGCCAAAAGTGGCCACATTGGTGTTATTACTTGGCCCTAAGGTAGGTGGCCGTGACATCAAAGGATTACTTTGATTTGCTAGCAGTTGATTTGGGTTTCTCTGCTGGGTCAGCTGATTCATTCCTGAAGTGACATTGTAGGTACCAGGCTGGGTACAAGGCAGATTTCCGTACATCCCTATATTCTGAACCGATGTGGATAACGATGGCATTCTTGTTCCATGAGAAGTTGACAGGAGGCTGGAGTTTGGAGTTAAAATGCTGTGTGTTGAAACTGGGTTGGCCAAAGCCTGGTTAGAGTTTAAACTCACTGTTGTTGGGACACCTAAAAGAAAGAAAGAGAATTCTCTGAGTTCATAACAGTAGGCTCTATCCTCTTTTATAACAATTTTCAGGAAAGTAACACTTTAACTCTGAGACCACTTTCAGGTGTAAGAACAAGTAGTGAGAAATCAACATTACATCCAATAAAAGTAATCAGACAATGTCGCTTCTGGACGAAATATCCCTCTAGATCACCCCTTGATCACAGTTGATACTCTAAGACAACTAAACTTGAGAGCTTCTATTTATGGGTCTTATCGTCTTCCTTTTCTGGAGTCTTCAATCTGGAGGTGTTAGTCAGTCTTTCATTTTGAATTTGGTTTACCTTGTCCCAAGACCAAAGGCTGCACCTTTGATCAGCTAAGCTGTTTTGTGATTAGTTACATCAGGGTCCAAATAAGAAAGCAAGGATAAATAATCCCTAACTACTAGAGAAACTCTTCCAGCCAGTGGCTTTAGAAATCATGTCCCTTTCTCATCTGCACCATCACTCTTCAAGAAGCTTCCACAAGTGTCCAAAGAGTCAACTCCCATATCTCTATTTTGGAATATAATATAATTCATGCCTTAGTGACTATTTACATGTAGAAAATTCTCTGCTCTAGCAAGTGTGGTTATTATTCCATTGTTATCCAACACATCATAGTTACCTTTGCTCATTCTCTTCCCGTGGGATCTCCTTCTTATCTTAGTCTATTTTTTCTTCAAAGTTTCCCCAAACCTAAATCCCTCCATTATACTTTCTCTTATATCCCAGCTGTCTCTCTCCTGCAGCATTTTCTCAGTGTACTTACTGTATTGGACAATCCATGTGCCTCTAAGTGCCTTTCAGTTACACTGAAATCTAACAATCAGTGTGTCAATGTAGGACTAGGGCCTGAGCCACAGGCTGCTGACTAAGGAGATCACATATCAGATAATGATTCATCAACCCACTGAAATCCTTCTGCCTAGAGGAGGTTAAAGTTACTGAAAGCAAATAATCTTGAGAGGCAAAAGCAATGTCAGGAAAAGGAAAAACAGTACACACACACACACACACACACACACACATACATCTGCTAGATGAAGCAGGAATGGTTGACTGCTTTGTTCATTGTCAGTACAAAAAATATCCTGATGCATTATAGGAAAGCCTACTAACCACTTACCCAATATCCAAGTTTCTCATCTTCTTAAGCCCTTTTGCAACTTTGTTTCCTAGCAATGTGCCAGCTGATGAAAAGGCTATGGATAAATTGGATAAATTCTGGCTGAAGGTGAATAGGTGCATGTTATTTGGTGGATCATCCAAGGAAACTATTTGAACCTTTTATCTTTTTCCTTCCTCTATCTAGCAGAAGGATATGAAGATTGGTGGTGTAGTGGCCGTTAGCAAGCACTTGCTAGGGAGATTGGGGCACAAAGATAGAAGAAGAAAGTATTGTGGAGCCACCAAACCAGCCAGAGACTAACATCCCTAGGATTTTTCCGAGTAGAAAAAGAAGATTCCAAATCTTTTCCTGAATTTTGCTAACTATTTTAGAGGGCACTCAGTTTCAAGAAGGCCCACTTATAGTCCATGGTATAGAAATGCTATGTTCAAAATATACCCTATGTTGTCTTTTAATCTCTTTGAGGATTGGCATGATTTCCAAAGCAACTGGCTGGAAATATCTCTCTAGTTGCTAGGTATTATTTATCCTCGTCTTCTTATTTGGACCCTGGCATAACTAGTCACAAGATGGTATGACAGCTTAGCTGATCAAAGGTGCAGCCTTTGGTCTTGGGACAAGGTAAACCAAATTCAAAATGAAAGACTGACTAACATCTCCAGAATGAAGACTCCAGAAAAGGAAGACGATAAACCCCATTGAAAAGAAGTCCTCAAGTTTAGTCTTCTTAGAGTGTCAACATAAGAGTGTCTTTGAGGATCAAACAGATAACCCCTGTGTCTGTAAACATTCTAAACAAATGCTATCTTAATGCTTACCTGCTGTTTGGCATGGTTTGCTAAATTAATTGGGGGGCGTGGGGTGGTGGTAGGAACTCCCAAGAAAGTTTTCCAATGACAAAAATAGTGATAATTGCTTGCTTGCTATATTTTATTTTAGTGTATGAAAGGTTATATACTAGCATTGTATTTTTGGATAGTTGGAAGAAGAGGCTGTATATTAAAGCTATGTTATATTATACATAACATATATATAAAGTTAAGCTATATTAAAGCTTAACAGTGTCAGAACATGTGAACATGTAGGAATATTCCCATATTCTTTTAAAAAGATCACCTTTGTGGATTCCAAGACAGAAAAAGGTAACAAGTAAAACAGGGACTTTGGGAAACTCAAAACATAAGATAGATTTACATAGAAAGCGCTTAGAGAGTCCTGCGTCAAGAGACACGACAGCTGCTGAAAGAAGAGGCAGGAGTAGCAAGAGGTTAGATTTGAGGAGGGGTGTGTTTTGCTTTTTAAAAAACCTAAAAAAAACCCCAAAACTAAGGTCATTGTAATCGAGCCAATGCCAAGTCCTAGCTTCCCTAAAGAACACGGAGTTAATGGGTCTGTGGGCTTCCAAGACCGTGAATCTTTGCAGGAACAGAACATCTCCTTCTCCTGAGGAGTAACTCCTGGAGTTGAACAGCAGACGTATGGACATCAGTCAGACATGTGATCCATATCCACCACAGCACAAGGGCGCCTCATTTATGTAGACAGAATTATTAAGAAGTTCTTCCTTGGGGTTTAAATAGAATTCACGTGTGGTGCTTTTGACAGACTACGGAGGAGACTTAATCTGCTTTTAAATGACTTCTTAGTGACTAGACTCTTTTTCTTTGAAGAGGAAACCTTAGGGGGATGGACCAGAGGAGAAAATAAGCAACAACAAAATTGGACTTCATAGAAATTAAAATGTGATGGTGTATGAGGGGCAAATGTTTGCTGGCATTATATTTATCTGACTCAAGATATGTTGTTGGGAGAAGAATGGCCAGACCTAGCACTTGTAAATCACTTAGCTCTTCTGAATTCTCCTAGTTGGGTTGGAGAGTAATGAAGCATGGATATGGGGAAAGAATACGCAAGACGAACCCCAAAGAGAAAACTAAAATACATTCAAGCTGCCTCTGTATGGAAGCAAAATGGGAGGTAATAGAAGATTCTAAGAATGATGTTTCAATAAACTATAAGATGAAGAAAGGAGGGAATATTAAAATTGAACACTTTCTTAATTTTAGAGTTCTGATTTTAACTTACAAGCACACTTACCAGAATACTGAGCAGTTGGCTGCATACTTCCCACGTTTCTTCTTTGGTCTTTATAATCCGGGGGTGGCCTTGTCAAATGTCTATTTATCTGATCTTGTGGAGGAATTTTCTCCTTGAAAACAGAAATGAAAATATGATCAATTTTAGATGGTTTCTTCTTCCCTGGTAATTATGCACTATTAATTCAAGAAAGTAAAATAAAAAGGAACTTCAAAAAGTCATCGGAAATAGAATTAAAAGAAAAAGAATATAGATATAAACTTTATTTCTCAACATAAGTTTCATCAGGGTCAAGATATCTTTTCAAGTGAAGATACCAGCCATTTGGTTCATCCCTAAAGAATTGGAAGTCTTTGAAATTTCACCATGCCAATGTAGTCATCTACACATTACTAATGAAAAGTGGGTGCCCTTTGAAGAGTTTTCTTAAATTAGCAAGCAAAAAGAAGACAGAAGAACTGCAAGGAGAATGTCTAATGATTTTTTCCATTAAAACTCTTGCAAAATTGCCTTTCTTTGATGAGAGGAATGACCCAGAACATTGTCATGGTTGGGTAGACCTCTCTGGTGAAGCATTCCTGGACATTTTTCTTTTTCATGTACTTTCTTAGTTCATTTTGGTTTTATAAATTTTTTCCTGGACATTTTTCTGCTTAAATTTTGGCTCACTTTCTACAAACCCTCTTAGAAAAGTAGATATTATCTCTCTGTGGACATCCAGAACATCAAAAAGCAAAATGCTTTCAGCATCCACCCCCCCCACCCCCACCCCTCACCAAATAAAAAACCCAAAACCTGTTACCATGACCTTTGTCTTGACTTCCACCTGTTGGTAGTCATGGCTTTGATTGTGCTTGGTCTTCAGGACCACATGTATAAAGCCATGCTTCAAATACTACTGCAATGCGTCCAAGGAATTCTTTAAGATCTTGATCTCCCTTGTTGATAATTCCCATTGAAACTCTGCTCTTGTCTGCAGCTCCTGTGGGAATGCCGTTCGTGTTCCCACTGAGCAGACAGGCTCCGCATTGAGTTTTCAGTCAGAATTGTGTGAACGGAAGCAATGGAAGTATTTATGGTGTTGGGTATTGTTTTTGCGATTAGTTGATGGCCCCCTTCAATTAAGGCATGAGCAAGATGAATTTTTTCCTAAAAAATTCATGAGTGGTTTGCTACTGAGCATTTCATCTTCAATATTATATCATACCTTCTTTTTTTTTTAAAGTTATACATTTGTAAACTGTCGATTTCTTTGGGACATCGTCCTCATAAACTTTTTGTAAAGCATCAATAATTCTAGCATTCTTTCACCCAAGTCCATAAATAATAGTGTTTGCTCTTGTTTTAGTATTAGTAAAATGCAAGTTATTCTTGTCAAACTAGTATCCTAGCATTCTTAGTGCCTCACACTAGATATGTTCAAAGATTTGGAGGAAAAAGAAATTTAAAGCTAAATATAGTGTTTTTTTTGTTTTCGCTTTTGTTTTTTAACACATCATGCCTTTTCTATGAACTTCTGGAAAGTCCTTTGTATAAGAACAATCATGGTTTGTAAATCATGGACCTTATTTACCTGTCTTAATTCAGAGACTCAAACAAACAAACAAAAAAAAGCAAAGCAAAGGTATAGCCATTTAGTGGATGTCAATATGTACTGATCCTACAGGGCAGAGCGGAAATGCTCCCTGTGGGTCTCCGAAATTGTAAATCTTCAGGGAACCCTCACTTTTCTCTCAAGGAGTGGCTGGTAGGTTTCAAGACTGAGCTGTGGTTAGAGCCCAACCTGGAACCCCTAAGCTGCCAGAACTCCCTAATTCAAAGACGAATCTTTTTCCATTTCAATCAACGTCCTCAATTGTAATTCTGCTTGGGGTCTTTCATATTCTACCTATCTTTGTCTCTCTAATAACTTTTCCTACTTCATCTTCTTGGGAGTAGATTCAGTCAGAACTAAATTCCTGTCATGTGTAAGACAGCTGTTCTAGTTTTTCCTGAGAGCACCCCTGATAATGCTTTGGTGGAAGCGAAGTGCTGTTGTGTTGTGGGCTTTGTCTCATGGCCACTGGGACATGTTACATCAAGCTATGCCCCACGGGGGTTTCAATGCCTCCTTTTGCACAAGATCTTTCTGTTGTGGTGCTTACTACTGGTTGGGCTTGAACGGCCAATCGTTCAGTTAATAGCCAACCTCTTAATTGGAGCACTTAGGACTTGGTACCTAGATATCATTTTGGTTCTAAGGAGTAGGAGGCACAGAAGTGAAACTCTCAGATCAAAGACAAGGCATTCTTTATCTTTATTTGCTAATGCTGGCACTCTGACAGGAGATATTGAGAGATAACCCTGTTGGCAATGACCTGGAAACTCTATCTATGCATGCTACCTCATTTCCCTCAATAAAAACCTGTCAAGGGCGGATCTTCTTGTTTACAATCAGTAGATGAGGACATGGAGATCGGAGAGTGAAGCAACTTGCCCCGAATCACATAGCGATAGCAGATCCAGTCTCAGTCACAAACTTGGGTACTTTGCTGCCACACGAGACAGGGTTCCCTTGCTACTCCTCCAGGTCTCATTCTAAAAGCCTACAAATTCCCCTGGCTCCTCCCCACACCCTACCCTTTTTGAGTAAGCTGCCTTTATATCTTCAGAATGGTTTAGTTGGGAACTAAAAGAGAAAGTGGGAGACATTAAAAAATATATTGTCAATATCCTCAGTTAAAGACCACCAAGAACACCCTTTGGGAGGTTATTATTATGGGGTTATTATTGCCTCATTAGAGTTAAGGAGAATACACATCAGGAGAGATCATGATTGTCTCCTTAGGAGGGAGTTAAAGTCTCTGATTATAGGACCGAGGCTTCAATTGGGTGATTCTGTGGCGGGCTGCTCTCATTTGGAAGCTGCAGAAACTGAGGTCAGCTCCATGATTGGGTAATGAAATGGCAGTCATCCATTTAGCATGAGGGGGAATGTTTGGTATGTAGTTTGTGGGTTTGTGCAGTGAGCTCGTTTGTGTCTCTTCTCAAACAAAATTATGTAGTGGCCTTATTTTGCCTCACTTTATGCTGGCTTCAGAGAAACTATTCTGAGCGAGGTACTCTGTAAGACTGTTTGTGAATGCCAGATCAGGTCTGGACACCAGGGGCTGCTGCTTCTTCCTTTCTCAGGATGAATCAGGCAGTTTTTAGAATCATTTCACTGAAACTTTGCACCTTAAAGCAACTTCCATTTTCAGAGATTACAATAATTGACACAGGTGGACAGAGAACAATATAATTATCGGAAGTTCAATAAATAGAACACAGAACTTTGCAATGGATAGATGAGCAAATTAGTTGAAAGCCGAATATGGGCTGCCTGACTTTGAGCCCGTTTAAAGCAGGCATTTCTCAGTTCCCCCCAAATTTCAAGCCTTCTGAATGAAATCAGTCGACCAGAGAGGGGGAGAAAAAGCTTCAAGACAGCCACAAACTAAATTCAAATTCTTACTTCTAAGGAAAAAAGACCTATGTGTAAATGGATCAGAAACATGTGGATTACATTTCTTTTAAATGTGGGTTTAAAAATTAAGGGAAAAAGTGGTTGGCAAAACTCTTTTTTGGTTTTACCCAAACCCCAAATGTTTAAGAAACAGCGTGAGATGTTTCACGAAGCCAAATGTGGGGAGGGTCAACCATTCCTGTGACAAACTACTGTGCAGGCCCAACAGTTCTGAATTCCATGCCAAATATAGGACTTTCTGAAACCTTCCCTAGAGCTAGGTATTGATCATTTTTTCTTTCCTACATACTCGGTTATTTCAGTTATTTATGTTGAAGGAAACAGGATTTTTTTTGGGGGGGGTGTTGGTGGCTCTCTTTCATAGACTAGATTTCAAATCTGGATTACAGTGATGTCTGCTCATTCTAATTGCTGAAGTCATTTTTTCCCTCGAGGGCTAAGTAAGGTTGTTCAAAGAGTTATGGGTTTCTGGAAACTTGCATTTCTTAGAATATTTCACAATGAGCTAGAATTAATGACCTTCCATATGAGCATATCATAAAACTTTCATGTGCTCATTTAGCTCCGAAGAGTCCATCCAATATTGAATAGAAACAGCTACATTTTGCAAGAGAAGAAAACATTCCAGTCTTACCTGAGTGTCAGCTCACGCTTTCTGCCATTACGTCTGTGTGACATAAAAGTTATCAATCAGTGTCTCCTGATTTTGCACTCTGAATGGTACAGGGAGTTCTAGGATAATGAAATCTATCTATCTATCTATCTATCTATCTATCTATCTATCTATCTATCATCTATCTATCTATATATAATCTCAGACTAGGCATTTATTTATTTGGCCTCACTTAGGTGTTAGAAGAAGAGTCTTGGTAGAATAGTGAATTACTCATTGGGCTGCTCATTGAAAGATCAGCAGTTGGAACCCACCTGCCATTCCAAGGGAGAGCGATGAGGCTTTCAACTCTCATAAAGATTTACAGTCTTGGAAACCCACAAGTCAGTTCACCTCTGTCCATAGGGTTTGTATGAGTCAGATTCAACTTGATGGCAGTGGATGCGGTATTGTGTTTGTTGGCACAAATATAAACCCTCAAAGCCTTTGCAGTGATTTAGAAGCTGCATCTACAGCAAGTGAAGTTGATTGTCACAAGTAGAGGTTGGTTCAATCACTGCAAAGGGAGTCATATTTACATGTGACTTATAGGGCAAGTGGGAGTCTTCCATAATTCAGAAGTTTGCAATCTGGGGCCTGCCTGTACATACCTGCTCTGCTTTATGTGCATAGTTATAGGAATTCCTCTATAATCATATTATAAAGATGAACCCTATATTCCTGTAGAAATTCATCTTGGTGCCTGGCACATAGTAGGAGCACAAGACACATCAGTAATGATGCTCATAATGATTGCGAAGTACTATTTATCTCTCCCTTGTGCCTTTCATTGACAGGAGCCTCAAGGGGAATAAGGAAAACACACTTTCATGAGAAAATGTCTCAATTTAGGCTCCTGTCTGGTGTTGCCAAATGACTGCAAATGACTACAAAGCCTATGCTAATGCAAAGTGCTAGCAAAGACTGTTTCTTCCTGGATATGCTAAAAAGGGCAGGCACCCTCAATGGTGTCCAAAGGAAGAGACCTATGAATGGTTCATAAAAAGGACTAAAAGGGCCGCAGCCTCATTCTTATTCATCTTTAGTGCCTTTGCATTGCCCTTTGCACCTGTCCCAGTGGTGACTCAACTGGGGCTCAGTGGGAGTTAGTCCAGTGCCAGGCCAGGATGCTCGTGGGCTGTGTCTGCTGCTTCTTCTTGCCTTTTCGTTTCAGAGCTGAAAACACAGATATTCAACCTCCGCACACTATCAAATTAGTACCCTTACTAACAGTCATGAAAGTGTACCCCATAAGTGAATCTTAGATTGTTTTTCTCTTCTGCTACCTTTCTTTCTAGCTATTAGTTTTTTAAAAAGTGAAACAACTGAAGGAGTGGAAAGGAAGGAGGATAAGAGTTTGGGAAACTCAATTGTTGAAAAATACGTTATTTTACTTGGCAACCTAGTTAGGGGCTCTCTGCATCTTGCCTGTGGGGTGTGCGTAAAGCCATTCCTCATTTCTCATTATTCCTTATTCAAGGTCTAATACACCCATTTCTCATGATTCTTTTTCATGGCTCTGGCTTCCAAATTTATTTCCTTTATCACTCCTTAAAAAAACACTTGTAATTGCTATTCTATTATTTACACATTATGCATGGAGTATTTCATAATACAATTTCACATTATCCAACATATACACCCAGACTCGACCTTCTTGCTTCTGGCCACGCTCTCCCTTGGAATGCTCAACCCACATACTCTACCATCAGACAGAAGCCTACAGCCCTTCAGAGTTAAATCTTAACCTCTTCTGAGAGAATTTTTCTTAAAATCTCAACTCACTGCCATTGAGTTGATGTAAATCTTTATGGTAGCAGAAAGCCTCATCTTTCTCTGAGAAGTCAGTGGGTTAGCAACCTCAGGAATAATCCATTACACAATTTCTCTAGAGTGGGTGTAATCTTTGCTCCCACCAGTTTTCCCTCCCTCTGCTTGTTTTCATTATAATGCAAATCCGAACCTAGGCCTCCCTATTTAAAATCCTTAGCATCCTCCCCATTGATTTCCAGACAATGCAAACTCCGGTGTAGCAAGTCCTAGCCCCTGGCCTCTCCTCTGGCCTTCTTGCCCTTCACTTCCTTATACTTCCCCACATTGTATGCCTTGACAGATGTCATATCCTTTTTTGGGTCTGCGAGTCTTTTGAATATGCTGGTTCTGTTGGCTGAACAGTCCCCCACCTTTTTCCCCATCTCCATTTCCCTTTCAGATGTTCCATAGACGTAGCTAACTTCCCCCTGGAAACCATGTCAGACAGTCTCCCAGTACGCTCTCTGGTTTCCGTTCCTCTCTCTCGCTAACCCACTCTTAGTGTGAGTGGATGCCTATTTTATGTACTCCATGGACACCTTCAGGAGAAAGATGAGTCTGTCTGCTCCAGCAAAGGTTTACAGCATTTTACCTCCTATAGGGCATTGTACTCAAACCTGTGAACCAAATCTTACTGCCATCGGTTCATCCCAATTTATGGTGACCCTATAGGACAGAGGAGAAACCACTCCTGGGGATTTCTGAGGCTGTAAATCCTTATGGGAGTAGAGTGACTCATGTTTCTCCCTGAAAATGGCTGGTAGTTTCAAATTGCTGAGCTCAGGGTTAACAGCGCAATGGGGAGCCTCTATATTTTTTAAGTGAATTATATTTAAGTGAATTATATTTAAGTGAATTATAGCATTTGATAGACTGATACGGTCTGAATCATTTACTTTAAAGATTCATTCAAAATAAAATTTTCTGATTTTGTTTTCCTCTTTCTTGCTTACGTTGTTGTCATAGGATTTTTGTGCCAACAGGGCTCCTGTGGGAACATATATATGGGTGGAGTTTAGCCTGTCATTCAGGTTGCAGTTTGACTGGAGGGCAACTGAGATAAATGTCTCGCTGAAGGCCGCCCTCCTCCCATCCCCTCTTCTTCTC
>PVJH01029084.1:0-26508 GCA_004026705.1 Nesogale talazaci | reverse complement strand
CCCCCCCCCGCCAAAAAAAAGAAAAGAATGACCAGAAAAAAAAGAAAAAAGAAAATGATGATGACAACATATGTACAAATGTGCTTGACACAATGGATGGATGGATGGATGGTGAGGAGTTGTATGAGTCTCTAATAAAATGTTTTTGTTTTGTTTTGTTTTTAATGCAAAAAGAAAGACAAGTTCATACCCTGGAATAGGCCTCCATGGTCGCTTTCAGCTGAGGAAAGCTTCTTGTGGCGAGAATCATATTGAAGCAAGATTCATCGGTCCCTAGTCTCCCCTCCCCCGCTTGATAGAGACGCTGAGCATCCTCCTGAGCCATTTGGTGGTTGACATTCTGGTTCTCATCACGGTTTCCCTGCAAAAGGAGGAGGCAGGAATTGGCAGAGTGCAAAACACATTCCACTAAAAAAAAAAAGTTTACCAATCATAATAACCAACAACGGTCACTTTCAAATTTAAAGAGAGAAGTTACTAAAGGTTATGTGTACAAAATGTGTCAAGCACATCTTTCACTTACAAAGAAACCATAATAGTATAACAGAACTTTATTGCACTGATCATCATATGCTATGGTTATGGTTTAGAAGATCATATTAAAATGAGTTTCAGGGTTTTGAAAGCTAAATTAAACCGGAAAGGTTTAATAAAAAAATACACTCCTACTCCCACCACCGGAGAGCAGTGATGCCAAAAAAAAAAAAAAATACAAGGTTTAATAAAAAAATACAAACAAAAAAATTCATTAAGGTGATTACAATGGGGGTTGAGCCCTGGTGGTGTAGTGGTTGTGTGTGGGACTGCGGCCCACTGGGATGGAGGTTCAATTCCAGCAGCGGCTCCATAGGAGCAAAGGCTGGGCCTCCTACTCCTACCACCAGAGGGCAGTGATGCCCAAAAAACCAAAAAAAAAAAAAAAAGTGATTATAATGGCTTTCTCTTCACATGTGACCTTCCTGGCCCTGTGAGTGATCTGCGAGGCTATAATCATGCAAAGATTTATTTTGCCTTTTGTTGTTTCTTGCAAGGTATTTGACACTTTATTATGCAAATAAAATACACATAACCTTTGCAGAGATTGGACAATTACTATGCAGGTTAGGTGACTGTGGTCTACTAAAGTGATCAGACAATTCATGGTCTTGGAGGAGTAGGCTTATAAAATGGCTAATCTTGTTTTGTTTGTTTGTTTTGGGGGGGAGTTTGTTATTGTTTTTTGTTTTGGTTTGTTTTTTTGTGGCATCACTGCCCTGGTGGGAGTAGGAAGCCCAGCCTTGCTCCTGGAGAGCTGCTGCTGGATTTGAACCGCCAAGCTAGTGGGCCGCAGTCCTGCAATCAACCACTACACCACCGGGGCTCAGCCCCAACACAAACTTTTCAGAAGCGATAATGAATCCAAGTTCTGTTAAACAGTGCCAATGTGTGTATCAAGATCTTCCCTGGGATAGGAAAGAAAGAAGAAACTATAGAAACACGAGCCTAAAGAAAGGAAAGGGGGCCCCGAGTCTGTGCTCTGTCCGAGGGAGATGGTGGTGGGGTGTTCCTGGAATGTGGGGGGTTACGTTCTGAAGTAAAGAGCCCTTGGCACAAGGCCTCCATGGAGGCAAATTCTAAAAGGATGACAGTACAGCAAAGGCTGGAACACACCATTCAGTCCCATTTTCCTACAAAGCCACCAGCCCTCCTCACTCCTGAAAGAGGTGCCGTTAACTTTTTTAATTGGCCAGGCCCTAAACTTAGCACTAAGAAAATGTAGCACCCTGTTTAAAGTCTTAACAATCATCTTTGAGCATTAAATCTGTTCCTGCCCATTTTCTTCTTGTTTGTTCGTTTGTTTTAATCTTAAGGGACTCCTCTCTAGTGTAGGTAAATTGAATTTCCTTCAGTTCATTTGCTTATGTCTCATCTGCATGCTAATGTGTGCAGTTGATCCTTTCCCTTTTTTTGGGGGGGGGGGCGCGCAGGGGGCATCACTGCCCTCTGGTGGGAGTGGGAGGCCCAGCCTTGCTCCTGGAGAGCTGCTGCTGGATTTGAACCATCAGCCCTGTGGGCTGCAGTCCCGCACACAACCACTACACCACTGGGGCTCAGCCCCAATCAATCCTTTCTATAACTGCATCCCTCCACTCTTTTTCAATTTATTGTACTTTTGTTGTTGCTGAGAATATACATCAACCATTTCTGCACGTTTCTAGTTGTGCAAGCATTTCTGCCCTCCTTTTTGATTGCTTTCTCCCTATGACCATATATGTCCTGCCTCCCAAGGTTCCTCCCTAATGTTTGAGCTGCTGTTATCACTTGGCTCCCCTAAAGAACATTTTTTACAGGAGGACAGTGCTCAAGGTAGGCATCTTTTACTGCTGCAGCTAAACTACTGCTTTGTTTGAAGAAGGTTTTGTGAGCTATTTTTGGCTTACGGTTTAGAGATAATCTCCAGCAAATGTTTCTAGGACTCCTCCTTTCATTTACCTCTAGATTCTCCAACACTGTCCAACTGTGTGTATTTACAATCAGGACAACAAATAACTCTTCAGAGTGACGTGAGTGTTCAAGTAAACTCTTGCTCTTATCTATCTCATTCTAAGTATGTTTCTAATATCATCCCAAATACCATATTTGGAGTACTTCTCTTCTGGGGATCAGAAGAAGGAAAAGTGCCAATAAAATCTCTGAAAACACTTTTTCCCCTTCATTTCTGGTTCTCCTCACACGGTTCTCACCTCTCATAACATCTCCACAGCAATTCTGCATGTCCTTTGTTGATGCTCAACTTAGTGGCTAATACAAACCTTAAATTTAATGACAGAGCAAACCCAAATGAAAACTGAGCATGATAGTGGGACAAGAGGAAAGCAAACAGAAACAGAGGAAAGAACTGGGAGGTAAAGGGCATTTATAGCGGTCTAAATACAGACATGTACATAGGTAAACATTTATATATGATGGGGAAATAGATCTACGTGCATACACTTTTAGGGTTAGTATTAAAACAGCAGATGGGTATTGGACCTCCATGCAAGTACTTCCTAAATGCAAGACCACTTTGTTCTATTACATTGGCATTACATGATGCTCACCTTCATGACATGATCACTGAAGACAAATGTGTGTATAAGCAAAAGTGGTAAAAAAAGCTGATGGTGCCCAGCTATCAAAAGATATAGCATCTGGGATCTTAAAGACTTGAAGGGAAACAAGCGGCCATCTAGCTCAGAAGCAACAAAGTCCACATCGAATAAGCACATTAGCCTGTGTGACCATGAGGTGTCAAAGGGATCAGGTATCAGGCATCAAAGAACTAAATAGTGTATCATAAAAATGAGGGGAGTACAGAGTGGGGATCCAGAGCCCATCTGTAGGTGAAGCAACATCCTCTTACATTAGAGTCATGGGATGGAGAGGAGTCAGTCAGGGTGCAGAGTAGCAACAATGAAATATGCAACTTTCCTCTAGTTCTTTTTTGTTTGTTTGTTTGCTTTTCTTTTCTTTTTTTTTTTTGGGGGGGGGGCAATCACTGCTCTCCGTTGGGAGTAGGATGTTTGCTTGTTTTTTGTTTTATTTTTTTATTTTATTTTTTCCTCTAGTTCTTAAATGCTTCCTTCCCCCACTATCATGATTCCAATTCTACCTTACAAATTTGGCTAGACCAGGGGGTGTACACTGGTACAGATAGGAACCAGAAACATGGGGAATACAGGACAGATGATCCCTTCAGGACCACCAAGAGAGTGGCAATACTGGGAGGGTGGAGGGAAGGTCTGAGACACAAAGAGAATTATGCAAGCAAAAAAACAGGACCCCTCAGACAACAGAAAGATCCAATTACAAGGATCTACATATAACCGCTTCCCTGGAGTACAGACAACAGGGAGGTGGCTGAAGGGAGACATCAGACAGTGTACAATATTACAAAATAATAATAATTTGTTAATTACCCAGGGTTCATGAGGGAGGAGGCAGCGGGGAGGAAGGGGAAAAAATAAGGAGCTCATACCAAAGGCTTAAGTAGAAAGAAAATATCAAGAATGATGTTGGCAACAAGTGTACAAATGTGCTTTGCATACAATTAATCTGTGTATTGATTATGGTAAGAGTTGTACGAGCACCCAATAAAATGATTAGACGGCAACATTCGAAAGCGGCTAAACAGTAAATGGGCAAAGAATGCTCCCTGGCAACCGGGAGTAGACACACCACCAACACACCTGTACTCACCTGGCACATGGATACAAGTAAACGCTCAAAATGCCCCGATGTGTCTGACCTAATGTCCTTTTCAAGGTCTCGTCCAAATTCTGATTCATAACATCTGACAATTTCTCGGATTTCCTGATTTGTTCTTGTGCACAAAATCTCAATCAATACCCGTTCCTGAGTTCCGGCTCCCTATGTGACACAAAGAGAGAATTATACAAACAAAAACACAAGAGTTTTCCTGAGTTCCTGCTCCCTATGCAATAAAAAGAGAGAACTATACAAACAAAAACACAAGACCCCTCAGACAATAATTAAATATTAGGGTTCTATCAAATATTTCTTTGGCCTTTCAGAACTGAAAAGCTCTGTATACCCAGATACCAGATACCATGAGCTAATGTACTGATTTAGCTATAACGGTAAATTCAGAATGGCTCTAGTTTTTGAGGTTTGGCGACAGGGTAAAAGTCAGAATAAACAACACATAGTACCTTCATGGCATTCCGCAAGCTCCAGGCATCATAATACGTAGCTGGCATGAACAGTGCAAGGATCAGCTCTTCCATATTTCCACTTAACTCTGATTTGAGATCTTTGATTAAATCCTGTTTAATTAAAAATACAATCTGAGTATTGTTGCTTATGAAATGTTTGTTTGTTTGTTTGTTTGGGGGGGCATAACTGCCTTCTGGTGGTGGGAGTAGAAGGCCCAGCCTTTGCTCCTGTGGAGCTGAAATTGAACCTCCATCCCAGTGGGCCGCAGTCCCACGCACAACGACTATGCCACCGGGGCTCAGTCCTGTTGCTTATGAAATTTTGTTGCGTATTAGTTTTGGCTGCTTCATTATTTTAAGGAAAATATAGAAAAATGGAATTGCTATAAAAATTTTTGTGGCAGGCTGAGCCCCGGTGGCGTAGTGGTTGTGTGCGGGACTACGGCCCACTGGGACGGAAGTTCAATTCCAGCAGTGGGGCTGGGCCTCCTACTCCCACCACCGGAGAGCAGTGATGCCCAAAAAAAAAAAAATTTTGTGGCATCACTGCCCTGGTGGGAGTAGGAAGCCTAGTCTTGCTCCTGGAGAGCTGCTGCTGGATTTGAACCATCAACACTGTGGGCCACAGTCCCACACACAACCACTACGCCACCAGGGCTCGCTATAAAAATTTTTAAATTGTAATCTTACATACTGAGAAATCATTATATATATTCCATAGGAGATAGATGCTTACCTAGGATTGAAAACCACTAGTACAGAGACAAAATTCAGCAAACCTTAAAGACACATTTTATTACAAAGAAAAAGGTTTTTATAAAATGCTTTGGTAAGACAAAGTTGTAACTAGATGCTTGGGTTATTTATTACCTTGGAAGCATAGCTAAAGAGAGCCATGAAAAGACAAGACAATGGCATACTGTAGCAATATCTAAGAGGGTCGATGATGTCAAAGAAGCTACAAATGAGAATTCTTAGACTACTGGAATACTTTGTAGATTAGAACAACAGACAAACACTGGGGACTTCAAGGTCGGCAAGCCAACTCTCTGGCTGCTCACAGAAGGAAGATGTGGCTATCTGTTCCCTTAAAGATTTATAGCCTCGGAAACCTATGTGGGCTCACGACGAGTCCAAATTGACTCCATGGCACCAGATTTGTTCCATACTTGTTATTTTGTTTTGTTTAGACAAGGTAGTACCTGGCATCCAATAGCCACAGAATAAATATTGATAGGCTGAATATGTGTCAGAGGGGATAATTTTACATATGCATTTATATATGCTGCAAATATATCTGTGCATACAGTACAGCATTAAGAAGGCAAAGGACGAAAAAGTCTCAGTCATACCAAAACCTTGAGGGAATGAATCGCTGAGCCTGAGGGCTCAGGACTGTATTCTCAGGGGAATCAGGATCAACTGGTATAACGCAGTCCACAAAGACAATGTCTCCCACACACATCCTATTTCTGATGAGTAGTGTGTGTGGTCTTAAAAAGCTTGAGAGCAGGAAGTGACGAGTCGGTCAGGGTGCAGTATAGCTCTGATGAAATTTACAACTTTCCTCTAGCTCTTTCATGCTCCCCCCAGCTTCCCCTACCACAACCCCAGCTTTACTTTACAGATCCAGCTAGCCCATAGCATGTACACTGGTACAGATAAGAGCTCACAACACAGGGAATCCAGGACAGCTAAGCCCCTCAGGACTAATAAGGACAGCAGCAATACCAGGAGGGGAAGGGGAAGGTGGGGAGAAAGGAGGAACCAACCACAATAACCCCATTCTAGGAGGACAGACAACAAAAAAGTGGGAGAAGGGAGACAGTGGTTGGTGTAAGACATAAAAAAAACACTAACTTATAAATTATCAAGAGCTTAGGAGAGAGGGAGGATGGAGGAGGGGGAAAATGAGCAGATACCAAGGGTTCAAATAGAAAGAAAATGTTTTGAAAATGATGATGGCGGGCTGAGCCCCGGTGGCATAAGTGGTTGAGTGCGGGACTGCGGCCTGCAGGCGTGGCAGTTCAAATCCAGCGCCGGCTCTCAGGAGCAGCACTGGGTAGCTCCCACGACCACCAGAGGGCAGTGATGCCCCCCCCCCCAAAACCAAACCAAAACAAAAAACCCCAAAAATGATGATGGCAGCAAATGTTCAAAATGTGCTTAACACGATGGATAGATGCATAGATTGTGGTAAGAGCTGTTAAGACCCCCAATAAAATTACTTAAAAGAAAAAAATTGTTGAGAGCAGATCTAAAGTGCAATTAATGGACCCTCCCTGTCTTTGCAATGAAGAGCAAAGAAAAAGGTTCCTGGAAACAATTAGTCTAGTGTAACAGACAAATGGGGCTGGTGAACTTCAGCCTTCATGACCCTGGGACCAGAAGAAGTAGATGGTGCCCAGCTACCACTACTGACCTCCCCAGAAAGGAACTGCACTGGAGAGCCAGGACAAAGTAGAAGAAAAGTGTGGAAAACTCAAAACCATTAAAAAAAAAAAAAGAAAAATACTAAAATCAGGCTTACTGAGCTGATAGATACCAGTGAAATACCCAAGACTATGGCTCTAGCCATCATTCAGATCTGGAAATGAACCCACCTTCAGGATCAATTTCCTGCCAAATAACCGATAGGTCTTTAAGGGGAACAACTACATTAGAGTGGTATGCATGCCTTACAATGATCAACCACTTGAGACCAAAAGAGCAGCATTTACCCAAGGACAAAGTACAGGAGGGTTAGGAAAGAAAGAGGAATGGAAAGAAGAAACACAGGAAGAAGTGAAATAAGTGATACTGTTATCATGGGGATGACAATCAATGGCATGAAACAAAATGACTTGTTGAATAGAAAAATAATCTTCTCTATAAATCTTAATCGGCTGAGCCCCGGTGGCGTAGTGGTTGTGCGCGGGACTGCGGCCCACTGGGATGGAGGTTCGATTCCGGCTCGCAGGAGCAAAGGCTGGGCCTCCTACTCCCACCACCAGGGCAGTGATGCCTAAAAAAATAAATAAATAAATAAATAAATAAAAAATAAATCTTAATCAAACTTTAAAAAGACTGTTTTTAAGGGGCTGAGCCCTGGTGGCGTAAGTGGTTGAGTGTGGGACTGTAGCCCACGGGTTTGGCGGTTCAAATCCAGCGGTGGCTCTCAGGAGCAGCACTGGGTTAGTGCCCACAACCACCAGAGGCAGTGATGCCCCCCCCCCAAAAAAAAAAACTTTTAAAATTAGAACCAAAAAATTACTCCATAGCAGGCTCTAAGAATCATTTTTTAGGGCTGAGCCCCGGTGGTGTAGTGGTTGTGCGCAGGACTGTGACCCACTTGTATGGAGGTTCAAATCCAGCAGCAGCTCTACAGGAGCAAAGGCTGGGCCTCCTACTCCCACCACCAGAGGGCAGTGATGCCAAAAAAAAAAAAAAAAGAATCATTTTTTTTTGGCTGAGCCGTGGTGGCGAAGTGGTTATGTGGGGACTGCAGCCCACAGGGTTGACAGGTTCAAATTCAGCAGCAACTCTCCAGGAGCAAGGCTGGGCCTCTTACTCCTACCAGGGTAGTGAAACCACACACACACAAAAAAAGGAATTAAAAAAAAAAGGAATCATTTTTTTAAATTAATCCTCAAAGTTAAGTGTGGCTAGGGGTAAGGAAAGTGAAGCAGTAAATTAAGTTTTCATTCTAAAGCAAGTTCAGGATGACACAGCACAAACTGTAGGCACACTAGAGCAGCTTGCAATTTGAAACATAGCTTTATGTGAGAGAGGCTAAGGTTTGCGTCACATGACCAGCCCTAAGCTCAAAGAACTGACTCCAGGCTGGGCAAAAAGGCAAAGACAGAAGAGAACAAACAGGGTGTAGAATACTGAGGGGTCCCAACCTCATAAACTGAATAGAAAGCCACCTGGGAAGCTCCAGGATTCCGACGCAAATGGCACACCATCGCTACAAGGTCTTTTCTTTATATTGGAGAAGTGATACTTCTTAGCCATATAATCTTGATGGATTTATTCACTGATTTATGCAACAAAGACTTATTTAGTGCATACTTGTTCTAATTTCTGTAATTGGTGCTTTGACTACCCAGATGACTTTGATATGACTCTAGGAGAGCTCAGTTTGTGGTTACAGACAGTGAGATTAATGATACCAGAAGTTTCTTAAAGTCCAATTCTGCCTAGGGCAATGGGAGAAATGTAGCTGATATTTAAGCAGAATCTTGAAGAAGAAATCTATCAAGCAGATAAAGAGGGAAAAGTATTCTAATTCACAAAAAATCGCACATACAAAGCAAAGAATGATGAAAGATCATGGTGTTTGCTAGGAATGGCGGGCTGAGCCCCGGTGGCGTAGTGGTTGTGCTTGGGACCGCGGCCCACTGGGATGGAGGTTCGATTCCAGCTCCACGGAGCAAAAGGCTGGGCCTCCTACTCCCACCACCTGAGGGCAGTGATGCCCCCCCCCGCAAAAAAAAAAAAAAAAAAAAAGCAAGGAATGGCAAGAAGTCTCTTATCATTTTAATACAGAGTATATGAAGAGCGAAGGAAAGAAGTGGGGGATGATGCTGGGACCCAGGGATAAGCAGAGGCTCTATTGTGAAGGTCTGGAATTCCACAGGAAGGGAAAGACTAGAAATCAATGGAGATGGTCAAGCACTAGGTCATTCATGATCACTGAGTTTCCTACTCCGATCAACAGTCACAGTCCCAGAAGTCCACAGGGTCTGCACTGACTCGAAGGCAGTGAGTTACACTCATGACCATAATAATCTTCTACATTCTATTGCAGGTCTATCACAAACAATATATAATATTGAGTATGATGATCAGATCAAGGACAACTTTAGAATGAAAAAGGCTTTACATGAGAAAAAAAATTAATACACAGCTGTGGAGGTCTTTGAAGGCTCACTGTCTCACTTCAGTCGGTATCCAGTCTGACAAGACCAGATAGGCTACTTTTGTGCTCACTGCAGAAAAGAAAAGAAAAAAAAAAATGCAGTAAAACACACCTTGCCATACATGGTCTTAAAAGCTGCTTTGATGTTTTGCCTTTGATCGTTGGAGCGGTTGGCCACAACATCCACGATTGCCTGCTCATCGGTCCCTGGAAGAATCACACGTGTTTAAGCACGGACAGTCTGTTTGGTGAGCCTTCCCACCCAAGCCAAAGCAAAGATACTGCCAGCTAGTCTGTTCCAACTCAGAGGAGCCACATAGGCCAGAGGAGAACTCCCCTGTTAGGTGTCTGAGATGGTCTTGATCTTTCAGGGAGCTGGCCCTCCCCTTTCTCCCGAGGGAGGGCTGGCGGGTTGGAATCACTGACCAGCTCACTCTGCCACCAGGGCTCCTGCCGGCTATGCATAAGAGGAGCAGGTGCCCTATCAAATTGAGGTCTTTGCACACAAGCTGACACATAAACTTGGCTTAGAATCCAAGGGTTACATTGGAATCAGTTCATCTACATTGATTAGACAAAACTTTGTTTTCTTACCGAAACCCTTCATTGCTTTACGGAGAACCTCTGCATCCTTCATGGCATCAAAGTTGGGGGCAGGTCGGATTGTTCCCTGAATGCCCTGAGTCATGGCGGCTGGCTGAGAGAACAAGGCAAAGAATGAAAACCCGAAGACACTTTACTCTCAGACAAGGAAGCCAGGGTTTGGTTAGGGTAAGTACGTGGACATTTTATTATTGTTAGTTGCTGTGCAGTCACCCCCCACCCCCACCCCAACTCACAGTACAACGGAAATGAACCATGCGGTAATGGAAGCCCATAGGGTTCCACTAGGAGATCCCCAGGGCTTCCTCGTCTGCCTTAGTCAGGAAGCTCTGCCGAAACCTGCTCAGCACCCAAACACCCCGACCTCCATGGAGAGAAGTGCAGCGGCTGTGAATCAAACCACCGCTCCCCACGAGCAGCTTATGTATCGAGTTGATTCAGGTTCACACTAGGGTCCGAATCCAGTCAGGAAAGATCTCTCCTGTGGCAGTCATGTGCTTATGTTAACTTTATAATTGAAATGTAGGACTGGAGTCTGACCTGTTAATCTGGAGATAGCCATTGAGTAGCCGATTAGACCTCTGTTTGGGCATGGCTTTCACCTGAGACTCCTGGGAAATCTCGCGGTATTTCCCTCATGAAGATGAGAAGCTATCTTCCCCAGTTGTTGGGAGTTAGCTAGAGATGATTAACCACAGGCAACACAGAATGGCGGCAGCTGGGAGGTTGGAGTAGCCGGTGGAGAGACCACACGGCTTAGCCCTGATGAAGACAGACCTCTGAAGCTGGAGCGGCATGCTGTTGATGGACCTGAGCCCTGGAAGCGAGGAGCCATGGGGAGACCCCTGCCAGCGCCAGAATTCTGCACCCACTGACCTGTGACTTCCTGAGTCGGAAGGAGACTTTACAGACTGATTTCGGGCATATGGGTTATTATTGGACTTATGACTTTGCACTGGACTGGATTGGGATGCCTTCTTAGGGTCACATTTCTTTTGTATATAAACCCTTTCCTTATACCTATATGCGTGTCTCTGAAATTTGTTCCTCTAATCTACCCGGACTAACACACTCCTCCTTCGTGACCAACTACTCTCCTGTCAACAGATACTGAACTTTCAGGAGAAAAGTTTCTGAAATTAAAGTCGCGATCTCCTCTCATGCCTTCGCTTCCTCTTTACTAGACTATGGCGGGAGGGGATTCATCACTGGGGAGTATGAAACAAGGGGCAGTGCCTTTGAGTTAAAGACATCATAGGAGTTGTCCAACTATGTTTTGGACAAGAACTGTAGGGTTGGCAATATCTTTTATTTCCTACATATAACCAAACTCACTGCCATCAAGTTGATCCCGACTCAGCAACCCTGTATGGCAAGGTAGAACTGCCCCTGTGGGTTTTCGAAACTGCAATGCTTAGAAGAACAGAAAGCCTCATCTTAGTCCATGGAGCAGCTGGTGGCTTTGAACCATTGAACTTATGGTTAGCAGATCAACACATAAAAACTGCAACCAAGACTCCAAAATAAAACATTTCAAAAAATAAATAAATAAAACATTTCATAATTAAAGGGCAAAATAAAGTGATGATTGAAAATTTGGAGGAACAATAGTCTTTATATATTTTATAAAGGAAACTAATCAGAAATTATTTACTTTTTAAAAACGATATATCTTTAAATACAAATCTACGTGGAAACAGAAAATGACAGCCAGAATGCTCCTTAGCAGCGAGACCTAGTCTCCTGTACTTTGGACATGTCATCAGAAGAGACCAGTCCCTGGGAAAGGACATCATGCAGGGTGAAGCAGAAGGGCAGTGAAGACCCTTCACAAGACGGACTGAGACAGTGGCTGCCACAATGAGCTCAAACGCAACAACTAGAAGGAGGGTGAGGACCAGGTGGTGCTTTGTTCTCGTGTGCCCGGAGTCACTGTGCTTTGGAACTGACCCAAGGACACCTAATAACAATTGTTTCAGGTAAGACTCACAAACGGATGCTAAAATCAGTGGGGGAAAGTATGAGAAACTAGGTATTTGTATCTAGTTTATAACCTTATAGTGAATAAATAACAAACACTGTCTTAATCAAGGGATCAAAATTAATTATCATCACTAAGTGAATGCATTGTGCCTGGGAGGACGCAATGAGATACAGCATCACTTCTCTTGTATTCCTGCCCAAAAGGCATAGTCAGAATTTAATCACAAGGAATTATCAAACAAACTCAAATTATGGGATAGTCTATATTTGATAGTGCTCTTAAAAAGTCAAGGTTATGAATAAAGACAAAGAAATTATTTCTGATTAAGAGAGACTTAGTAGACATAACTACAAATGCAATCTTGTTCTTTATTTTTTTCTTATATATAATATGTATATATATTTTATTCATTAAATAATATATTTAATTAAACGGATCTAAGATATCTTTATTTCAACATGTAATCACTATCATTTCAAAATATAAAATCATTCAGGTCTTTAATAAGTATCATTATTCAGTTGTTTTTAAGTACTGAAATGGTGTTTAAATTTATACTTACTGGATACAGCAATATGCTAGTCCTTGTGAGAGTAAAGGAATTGGGGGACAAGAGGGCAAGACCATCACACACACACACACACACACACACACACACACACACACACATTCCCAACCAACAACCGCTAGAAGACTTTCAGTAGCAGGGAGTTAGTTCGTCCCTCAGAAAGTAGACAAGTCCACCTCCATTTAAAAGCCCTTTCCAAACCTGGCATTCTACCTTTGGTTTTAGGTCTATCTTAAGGGGGTAAGTACTATACAAAGGAAATTACATATACATGTGTGTTTTACTTTTAACCTTCTATGTTACAAGAAAGCAAAACTAAGTGTCATCAAGCTGATTCTGACCCAGAGGCACCTTGTAGGACAGGCCAGCACTGCCGGTGAATAGGAAGTCCCTTCATTCTCTCTCAGAGAGGACGGTGATGTCAAACTGCTGACCTTGTGGCTCAAAGTCCAATGTGTAACCCCTACTCCACCAAGGTTCCCTGGGGACACTACAAAGAGTCCATAGTCACGAGATGTGCATTTTTAGTCTCGCCCTGACTGCCTTGTTTGGGAAGCCCTGGAGCAATATTGTAAGCCCTCCTATATAAGATAATGTACATGTTCCAGTCATGCAACTAATTAGCTTCTGACTTGACTCCTTGGATGCCACACTTTGACCTTGTGCAAGGGACCTCCCTCATGTGAATGTGTCTGTCTTTGTACTGTCCTTGGCCTTTTTAAGACTTAGTAAATGTTCTCCTTAAATTTAAAAACAAAACAAAAACATTCTATGTTTTAAAATCTCACATATTGTGCCATAAATTATTGTCTCTAAAAATCAACTAGATGAGGGGGCTTTGAAAATTTCATGGAAAAGTGGAATCAATATAATGAACTTTTTGTTGTTGTTGTTGGGCATCACTGCCTCTGGTGATCGTAGGCGTCACCCAGTGCAGCTCCCGAGAGCCGCCCCTGGATTTGAACTGCCAAGCCCGTGGACTGCAGTCCCGCACTCAACCACTTACGCCACCAGGGCTCAGCCATTATAATGAACTTTTTTTTAATCACTTTTTTTAACCAATGAGAAAAATACGGTAATAAGGTAAATAAAAGTAATATGTTCATGTTCCTAGTTAACTTCAGAAGCTTTAAGTAAACTGAAGAATGAAACTTAGTGTTAAAATAAGGAGCTATAGGGCTGAGCCCCGGTGGCATAGTGGTTGTGCGCAGGACTGCGGCCCACTGGGATGGAGGTTCAATTCCAGCAGTGGGGCTGGGCTTTCTACTCCCACCACCGGAGAGCAGTGATACCCACCCCACCCCACCCCCCCAAAAAATAAGGAGCTACAGGCCGAGCCCTAGTGGTTTAGTGATAGTTTGAGGGATTGCGACCCACAGGGTTGAGAGTTCAAATCCAGCAGCAAGGCTGGGCTTGCAACTCCCACCAGGGCAGTGATGCCACAAATAAATAAATAAATAAGGAGCTATAAAGAGGCAATGCCAAGCTTTACTTTTGGGAGAAGTTACGTCAATAAGCACGAACTGATTACCATGTTTAAAGTCTTTTCAAGTACTACAGGGACATAAATAGAAGTGAGAGAGAGTTGAGCCCTAGAGGAGATGATGAAAAACGCACAGGGGAACAGATGATTAGTGAATATTAGAAAGCCTTACTCACTTCACTGCTATATTCCAAAGAAACAGGAGAGAAAACAGGATAGGAAGGAAAGGATTCTGTATCGATCTGAAAGAAGAGTGGAAAGTTATGAAAGTAAAACAAAAACCACCCATCATAAAATACTGCTAGAGATGACAACTACATGGTCACCAAAGTTCATAGTTATAATTGTCAAGAGAATTTGGGGGGCGGGTGGACGAAGAGAATTAAAATCACTAACAAGAGACTGAGTGAATCCAGGAGAAAGTAACCAGCATCATCAGCTGTGAAGTACCAAGTACCGTATATACTCGAGTACAAGCCAACTCGGTTATCAGTCGAGACACCTAATTTTACAAAAACTGCATTAAGCAGGTGCTGAAAAACTCGGCTTATGCACAAGTATATACGATACTTAAGTAGATAGATCAAACAGAACATGGAGCCTAACACATGTAGCCATCAAACCCTTAAACTATTATGACAGACCATCTCTTCTGCTTTATGGGAATTTCCAGTGTCAGCATTACCCAATTACCCAAATGAAACTTAAAAGATGAGCGAGAGAATACCTGATTAGGAAAAGGGATTTGTCCTCCAGGATACTGAGAAGGCATCTGTCCTCCAGGAAAACCACCTACATAAAAAATTTAAAAAACAGGTCTTATATGACTTAAGTTTTTAATAGAATTGATTATTATAAAAATGAGGACAAGTAACAATAATATTCACTTTGTTACTCAACAGGTTCATTCTATAGTGTACTGGATTTTAAACCAACTTTAATCATATGGATCTATTTGTCATATTCCATGTTCTACTTAAGACTCTAACAAATAATACTTTTTAAGAACACTTGCAGTAGACTAGGAGGGTTTCATGATGGCAAATGAGTAAACAGAAGTCTCAATCCAAGAGAAAAAAAAAAGAAATCTCAGCAGGCTTTGCTTTATTTGGGCTTTGGGTCAGATTTTTTTTTTAATGTTGAAAAAAAGGAACCTTTAGTTACATCTTCCTAGTGAATAAGCCTTACATTAAATAAACACATCTCATAAAACCTACATTTTAAATTATTTATAATAGTACTTAATAAGGAGCTCCTTGGGGGCACAGCAGTTAAATGTTTAGACTCCCAGCTGATAGGTTGGCAGTTCAAACTGATGCGGGGTTCCTCAGAAGGAAGCCCTGACAACCTACTTACAGTCACAGCTTGAAACTGCTACCAGCAGTTCCCCTCTGCGCACCTGGACTTCCTGCAAGTCAGAATCAACTTGATGGAAACCAGCACCACTATCACCACCAAACATTAATTAGTATAATGGTTTACTGGAGCTGTATAGGTCCCCTAATGGTGCAGAGGTTATGTGTTGAGCTGCTAATCGGAAGGTCAGCAGTTCAAAATTGACCATCATTCCGTGGATGAAAGATGAGGCTTCATTCCGTGGATGAAAGAGCTAGAGTCTTAGAAACCCATGGGAGCAGTTCTAGTCTGTTGTCTAGACTCTCCGTGATTCAGTACCAACTTGAATGCAGTGAGTTTGGCTTGCTTGATCTCAAATAGAAACGAAGTTCACTCAGAGATGACGGAAAACTCAAAGTACGGTCTTGCGTTCCTCTGGGCAGCTAGCTAGTACCTACCTGGCACTGGGATCTGTGCTGGGCTGCCACCATAGGACTGTGATGGTGGCTGTGGATAGCCAGAGAAGCCTGCTCCACCAGGTGGGGCTCCAAACCCTGGGCCTGGGGGAACTAGCGAGAAAGAACGGTTAAAGTAAGGTTACCAGACGTACCGCTTTTTAACAATTTAATAACGTCCTGTGGCATTTTTAAATTAAAATAAATATATCACAATACTATTTTCGCATTCTATGAATATTTTTGTTGCTCCATATAGACCAAATTTTTAATCAATAATCCCCCCCCCTTCCGTCCCCCAGTCAATGGTGTTCCACTTAAAATCTGGTTACTTTACATTTAGTGATACTTCTCAGGATTTCAGGGAAAAGTTTATGAACATGTTTACTGTTGGGAGAAAAAAATATATACTACTAATGGTGTAAGAGCAGTAGTCCCCTTTATCTAAATTCAACTTCTTTCCAATTAAAAATCTGGTTTTTCACTTAGCTTCTTACAAAAATGAAATTATTTTAGGTGTAAAAAGTTTTTTTTCGGGCAGTGATATCACCAAAAAAAAAGTTTTTTTTTCATATAAAGCAATAGTTTTACTAAAATAATTAAGTACTTTTTTACCTAAGTTGTCCTAAGTTGACCCTCTTTCGGGTGTCTTATCGACCCTTTCACAGGGGTTCCCCAATTCATAGCAGTAGCAAAATTACAGTTATGAAGTAGCAATGAAAATAACTTTATGGTTGGGGGTCACCACAACATGAAGGACTGTATTAATGGGTCATGGCATTAGGAAGGTTAAGAACCACTGTCCTGGGGCTGAGCCCCGGTGGCGTAAGTGGTTGAGTGCAGGACTGCGGTCTGCGGACTTGGCGGTTCAAATACAGCAGTGGTTTCAGGAGCAGCACTGGGTAGAGCCAACAGCCACCAGAGGCAATGATGCCCCCGCCCCCCAAAAATAATAAAATAAAAATTAAAAACAGTTTAAAAAAAAAAAAAAAAAGAACCACTGTCCTGGGCTGAGCCCCGGTGGCGTAGTGGTTGTGTGCGGGACTGTGGCCCACTGGGACGGAGGTTCAATTCCAGCAGTGGGGCTGGGCCTCCTACTCCCACCACAGGAGAGCAGTGATGCCAAAAAAATAAGTTAAGAACCACTGTCCTAAAATAAAAATCGGCTGAGCTCTGGTGGCCTAGGGGGGTTGTGTGTGGGACTACGGCCCACAGGGTTGACAGTTCAAATCCACAGCAGCTCTCCAGGAGCAAGGCTGGGCTTCCTAGTCCCACCAGGGCAGTGATGCCACAAAAAAAACCAAAACACTAAGTAGATATGAAAATACAAGCAGTCCCCACGTTCAACTTACATACTACTTGTAGTTAAAACCTAGTATCTGAAGGGGCTTAAAAAAATCCATGGAAGAAGTCCGTTTTTTTAAGTTTTTATTTTTCCTAGGCATCACTGCCCTCAGGTGGTAGCAGTAGGAGGCCCAGCCTTTGCTCCTGGGAGCTGGAATTGAACCTCCGTCCCAGTGGGCCGCAGTCCCGCGCACAACCACTACGCCACCGGGGCTCAGCCCTCCATTATTTTTTAATTCTATCTTTCCACAAAAAATGTAAGGGCCCCTTCATATTAAAATTTTGAGGTAGGTATATACATCGTTCCATAACAACAAATTAGAGCTCCTTTGCAATGTACATGAAAACCTCATTATTACTACATCTAAAGGATATTTGAGTGTATTGGAAAATGTTTCTTCAATGTTTTTTACCCCAACAAAGGGGGAGGGGCACACTCTACATACACCAGGCTGACAAACATTGAATTCACTGAAAGTAGCTATGTTCTGACCGCATTACAAATTTGCCTTAAACACAGACTCGGGCGTGGGGTTTGTTTCCATGGGGTTGCTTGTGCTAATTCTTAAGGTTACAATAAGAGAAGCAAAGTATTATATATTGATGTCTTATTACCATGAGATTAATGCTGATTCCCCTCATCATATCTTTTTGAAACTGTTCTCAATTGTCATGCCCCGAGACCCTCTGTGTCTCTGATTTCACAAACAACAAGAACAAGCAGGACTGAGAAGAAGCGAAGAGCGAGAAAAAGCACTACTCACCTCCAGGATAGGGTGGGGCTCCCCCTGGCTGGGGAGCACCAGGATAACCTCCAGGAGAAGGGAAGCCCCCAGAAGCAGGGAAGCCCCCAGCGCCTGGGTAGCCACCACTTGGTGCTGGTGGGTAGGCACCTCCTCCCATTGGAGGAAACCCTGTAGGATAAGGATATTGACCTGGAGGGGGAAAGGATGACTCCTGACCTGCAGGCTGAAAATCAGAAATATTTTTAAATGAGTGTGATCGTAGGGAAATGTGGCCCATCTTAAAAAAGGCGCACAGAAAGGTAATCACATATTAGTTTATTACATTCATTTCTCAAACCTTGGTTAAAATGAATTCTGAGGCAGGTAAGAGGCCTCAGCTAAGTTGATTAGTTCCCTTTTCCCTGGCATCTGAAAATACTAAGCTCTTCCTCTCCATGCACAGAGAGAAACGAATGGCTCTCTTGTTCCACACCTGAAAACTCAGAACCAAATTAACTGCTGTTAGTCGATATGGATTCGGATTGACTGTACAGGATGGAGAAGAGGCTGTATGACTCTTTATGGGAGCAGAAAGCTTCCCTTGAGTTTGAACTTACAATTGTAGCACAGTGGGGGGAGAGGGGAAGCCAATAGTCTCACACAGAGTGTGACATTTTAGGGGGTTACTGTTTCTGGACCTCAGTTCAGACCAGATGAAGTCTAAGTCGGGTGGAAATTGCTAGTGTTCTCACTAGGACAACATGCCCCCGGTTTAGTCCATAGAGAGTTTCTGGCTAAATCTCCACATCCTTTTTCTCCCTTCCTTCACGGGCAGCTGGAAGCAAAGGGTCTCACGGAGGATGCCAGGGCTTATCCATGGAAGGAGCCAGAGAGCCTACAAGACTGCATCAAACCACCATTCTCAAACCTTGCCCCCCGCCCCACCCCAGGGACCCCCCGACACACACTCACACTCTGACCCACCGATGACTTCCAGCACAAAATAGATTTTTGGGATTGTCTACACTGACAAAAATGGTTGCGGTGCATGAGGCTTTGAAACATATTCACAATTCTAATTAATCTGCATAGGATTCTCTTTCTATTCTTCCAGGGTTAGAAAGCAGACCTACTATCTTGTACATATAAAACTGAAGGGTATTTCCTTCACATGTCTCAGTTATATGTTTACTCCTCATAGTAGCATAGACATTAATAAGTTGGTATTTAACAAAAGCTTTATAAAATCTACACCAAATACTAAAAGTCTCAAAATTACAAATCCAGAATCCACTCATCTTCTGGAATTTGTGATGAGTCAAGCCCTCCAAAATTATTTTTAAACCTTCCAATGCAAAAGCTAAAAACAGTGGTTAATGAACATAATTATTTAGCTTATATGTATGGTTTATGGCCCACACAGCATTTAAGATTGTTTTCTAAATTAATTTCCAATTTAAAAAATCTGCAGTTTCACATAAAACCCAGATTTCTGGCTTTACTTGAAGACCTGGAATAACTCTAACACCAGCACTAGATCCGCCTCTGTGCCTGGTTACAGCTGCGATACAGGGAGGGCGGGCCTCTGTTGCCCCACACTTCCCACCTTTACCCACTTACTTTCCTCATTCTTTAGGGGCCTTTCTGTGGATGACCTCTGCTGCAGTATTATCTGTCCGATCTGTCATGGGCAGATGTACAGTAACCACCCCACTGATCCATGCTCTCTGAGTATTTTAAGGGGTGATACTTACAGGATATCCAGGGAAAGGAGGGTAGCCAGTGGGAGGATAGCCTGGGTAGGACATTCTGAAACAATAATAAAAAAAAAAAACACCTTCTGTAATTTCATATTAGGCCTTTCAAGATATATAAAACTACAGGATCTTACATAAAATAGACCTTTTCAAAAGTCTGGAAGCATTTACCTGTTGGAAAGCTTTTTGCCTATTTCATTTTACCACTTCACCACTTATCCAATAGTCTGTAAGCGATATTAAAATGTCAAGCTTCATTCTCTCCATGCTATACAACTTTTGTCATACCTGAATACAGCCTGCTTTGTGGATTGTATTTCTTTTAGCCAACTGCAGTTCTGTTTAAACACACTTTGGAGTCTTCGTGATGTAGTGGCTATGCACTGGGCTGCGATCCACAGGGTCGGCAGTCTGAAACCAGCAGCGCCTCAGGAGTAAGACTGAGCTTTCAACTCCTTTACTTGAGCCCTTGATAATCACAGCTCATTTTTCCCTCCCTCCCCATTCCCCTTGATAATTTATGTATATGTTTTCTTCATGTCTTACACCAACTGCTGAGGCCTCTTACCTGCCTCAGAATTCATTTTAACCAAGGTTTGAGAAATGAATGGACTTTCTGTCCATTCCCCAGGGAGGGGGGGCCATAAGTCAATTATTGTGATTGGTTCTCCCTCCCTTCTCTTCCCTATAAGTATCCCTTCTCCCCTTAGTGGTCATGAAGAGTTTATCTGTTCTGGATTATCTGTGTTGCAAGCTCTTATCTGTATAAGTATTCGTGCTCTGATCTAGCCAGATGTGTAAGATATGTGATGACACTGGGTGGGGAGGAAGCAGTAAAGAACTAGAGCAGTGGTTCTCAACCTTCCTAATGCCGCAAAATTTTAATACAGTCCCTCAAGTTGTGGTGACTCCTCAACCATAAAATTATTTTCGATGCTACTTCATAACTGCAATTTTGCTAGTTTTGACCATATGAAAGGATCATTAGACCCCCAAAGGGTCCGCAACCCACATGAGAACCACTGCACTAAAGGAAGGCTATGTTTCATTGGTGCTCTGGCATCCCGACTGGCTCGTCTCTTCTTTGTGCCCCTTCTGACAGGGATGTCCAATTGACTACTAAAAGGGCTTTGGGTCTCCACTTTGCCCTCCTCCTCATTCCCATTGATATGTTTTGCTTGTTTACTTTTGGATCTTTGATGCTTGATACCTGATCCCACTGACATCTCATGATCACACATGCTGGCATGCTTCTTCCATGTGGACTTTGTTGCTTCTCAGCTAGATGGCTCTTGTTTAATTTCAAGCCTTAAGACCCCAAACGTGCTATCTTTTGATAGCCGGATACCATCAGCTTTCTTCACATTTGCTTATGCGCCCATTTTGTCTTTAGCAATCATGTCAGGGAAGATAAACGCCTAGCTTCCCTTTTATGTTTTCCAGACAGTTTCTAAATGTTGAAGAAACCAAGTAAGCTGTCTTAAGTGACCTATTGTCTGGATAGTGCTGGTTGGACCCCATGGTGTTCTTTTAAAAAAAAATTTGGGGGGAGGCATCACTGCCCTCTGGTGGAAGTAGGAGTCCCAGCTCCTGGAGAGCTGCTGCTGGATTTGAACTGCCAATCCAGTGGGCCGCAGTCCCGCACTCAACCACTATGCCACCGGGGCTCAGGTCCCACCACCCCCCCTTTTTTTTTTTTTGGCATCACAGCCCTGGTGGGAGTAGGAAGCCCAGCCTTGCTCGTGGAGAGCTGAATTTGAACCGCCAACCCTGTGGGCCATAGTCCCGCACACAACCACTACACCACTGGGCTCAGCCCTTTTTAAAAAAAAAAAATTTGGGGGGGGGGCATCACTGCCCCCTGGTGGGAGTAGGAGACCCAGCCTTGCTCCCGGAGAGCTGCTGCTGGGTTTGAACCATCAACCCAGTGGGCCACAGTCCCGCACACAACCACTAAGCCACCGGGGCTCAGTCATCTTCATACTTTTTTCTGGGGGGGAGGGCATCACTGCCATCAGGTGGTGGGAGTAGGAGGCCCAGCCTTTGCTCCGTGGAGCTGGAATCGAACCGCCATCCCAGTGGGCTGCAGTCCTGTGCACAACCACTACGCCACCGGGGCTCAGCCCATCTTCATACTTTTAAGACCCCAGATGTCCTATCCTTTGATAGCCAGGCACCATCAGCTTTCTTCACCACATTTGTTTATGCACATGCTTTGTCTTCAGTGATCATGTCGGGAAGGTGAGCATCATGGAATGCCAGTTTAATAGAACAAAGTATTCTTGCGTTGAGGGAGTACTTGAGTGGAGGCCCAATGTCCATCTGCTACCTTAATACTAAACCTACAAATATATGCACATAAATCTACTTCCCCATCTTTATATTTACACATGTACATGCCTTTATTTAGACCTCTATAAATGCCCTTTGCCTCTTAGTTCCTTCCTCTATTTCCTTTTACTTTCCTTTTGTCCCACTATCATGTTCAACCTTCATTTGGGTTTCAGTAATTTCTCTGGGCTACATTGCCCTTGATCAAGCCCTACTAGGCCTCCTACATCCTCCTGGCCATCAATTTTGGACCCCTTGTTGTTCTCTTGTCCCTGAGCTAGTTAACACCACTTCCTTTACCCCTTTTCTCCCCCAATTCCATGTCTCCCCAGAATCATCTGGCCCGTTTTCTCTTCCAGATTGTTTATCCCCCTATCTTATCTAGATAGACCCACAGAGATAGTGATATGCATAAAAAACAAGACAGAGCAAAAGAAACCAACAAAACAGCAATAATAACAACAAAAGCCTATAAATAGTTCAAGGTCTGTTTGTTGACCTTTAGGAGTGTTTTCTGGTGAGTCTGATGGGGTGCCACGCCCTGGCCCACAGTCTATTTTTGGTGTTTCCTGGGGAGTTCATTCCTCCTTTCCCCTTGCTGTTCTGTGGCACACCCTTAGTGTTTTGTCTCAGTGTGGTGGGGTCAGATTGGGCACAATTTCCACACTGTGTCTCCAGTGTTGTCTCCGTGGCGCTATGGGTCAGTGAGGGACATCGTGTCTTGTAATGGGCTGGCCCTATGGTCCTCTCTGTTTTGGCTGCTCTGCGCGGGACTTCAGGCTCGGTGGCCCAGGATGGGCTCCACTCTCTCTTCCTCCCCCTTCATTTGCTCCTGTGTACTCTGATCAGACATGTCCCCCTCCCTGAGCTTTAGCTTCAGTGCTGTCTTCTGAAGTAAATTCTTCTGCTGGGTGGGGAAATGTCCACATAGTTGGGACTGGGACCAGCTTGGGGTGTTTCTTTAGCAAGAAACTATAACTATAACCCTGAATCTGTATGCCAGAAGTCTAATGGAATGGATTGTCCTTTATCTACATGTGGCAAAATTGGATATGGCCCAGTTGAGACAGCACATTATTATTGTACTTACATAACCCACCCAACATGAATGAGAACAGACTGAGAGGAAACACTTGCTAACAGCAATCTGGACTGGCAAAGCAGTCAGACTTGATGTCCCTTCCAAAAGTGGAAAAGTTTGGATGAAAATAATGACAACTGAAAGGAAAGAGAAAATTAGCTGAAGGTAAAAAAATGGATAAATAGGTTATACAGCAGGGAAGAGCTAAAATTATGCTGAAACCTCAAAAGGCTTAGTGCAAAGCAATAATCTTTGGTAAATTTTATCAGGACAAAGAATTTGATCAGATGGACACCTACAACAGACTTAAATGGCTGATATGGGGATTGTATCAACTGGGCAATCTTAACCTTAGGACTGGATCATACAGAAAGACTAATTGCTAATGACTGTTCAGGCCAGTGAAACGATTGGGAAGAAGTTAATAATTAAAGCATGAAAGGGCCAGCTAGAAGCAGCAAGGGGTGGTCTGCAGTGTACTTAAATGACTGCATATGAACCTTCTGGCCATAGTCTTCTATTTTGCAATGTTTTGTAAATCCTGGCCTTTATACCTGTGATTTCAATCCTATTTTGGAGTGAGTTATATTGTGTCAATGAAGCAGGATTGACTGCCTGCCCTACTAGAGAATATGACTCATGTTACTACCTTTAGTTTCTTTGGAGATTAGCCAGCATCTTTGACATTTGTGTTAAAACCGGTTTTATGCTGTTCCCTCAGTAGGAAAACCACCAGTTTCCTGTGTACTTGAGAAAATCAGGAGGCTGGCCACAGAACTAGCTGAGACTAGACCTAGCCTAACAAGCAAAGAAGTTGTTCATCAATCTACCTAACCCTTTGATGGCAGAAGGCAAAAACCATACGCCCATTACAACCCAACACAGGCAAGATGACATCTTTGTGGATTTTCCTTCCGTACTGAGCATGCACAGACGATTAGTGCTGACTCACTCAGTAAGGAACACTTCAGATAATAGTTACTGCACTGAAAAAGCTGGCTTGGATTCATAAAGTTGCTCTGGCTAAGCAAACAAGACCTGCTGTTCTTTTTGGATATTCTGCATCTCCGTAGTTGCACTATGAGACCTGGTGGCATAGTGGACTATGCGCGGGTCAAAACCACCAGCGGCTGTGCAGAAGAGGCTTTCTACTCCTGTAATGATTCTAAGTTAGGAGACCCACAGGGGCGTTCTGCTTTGTCCTAGCAGGAGCTAGAATCGACTCTCTGACCAGGAGTTTGGTTTGAGTTTGGCAGTTGTGCCAAGCCTGGTGGCGCTCTCAGGTTAGCCCTGGACTACTCACTGCAGTGTCAGAGGCTCACACCCAGCAGTGGCTCATGGACAAAGTCTGCTTCTGAAAAGCTTTTCAAAGCCTTGGAAACCACACAGTTTCACTGTAAGTTAGAATCGACTTGCTAGTGGTGGGGTTCATTTTGTTTATTTGGATTACTTGTGCTGGGCAACTCTGTTAAATTTACTCTTGCTCAGAATCTTGAGTCTGGTTTGCTTGAGTCTGACTTCCCATTCTTGAGATTTGAGACCTGACCCACCTATTAGATGACCTGACCCACAAGCTTCTGAAGGCTTGCACATCAATAGCCCAATTTGGAGTGATTGAGAAGACACCTCCCGGGCTGAGCCCCGGTGGCATAGTGGTTGTGCGCGGGACTGCGGCCCACTGGGATGGAGGTTCAATTCCGGCTCCCAGAAGCAAAGGCTGGGCCTCCTACTCCCACCACCTGAGGGCAGTGATGCCTAAAATAAACAAATAAATAAATAAATAATTAAAAAAAAAAAAGAGAGAGAAGACACCTCCAGAAGATTGTCTGAACCACAGATGTAGGCTTTGGCCGTCTCTATAACACACGAGCCATTTCCCTGACGGTTCATGAATTCTGTGAGATGTTGCAGGGAAGGGCGGAACCCTGGAGAGCCCACGGGACAGTGCCGAGGGGCAAAGTGGTGGTCTCTATTAGAGATGATGTGATTACAGATTTTGAGATAGAGACACTATCATGGGCTGTTCAGGTAGGCCAGAAAAGAATCACATGTATGCTTATACGAGTAACAAAGAGGAGATTTGAACACTCACAAGAAAAGGAGAAGACCACATGGCTACAGAGACTAGAGTGATGTGACCACAAGCCAAAGACCACAGAAGCCACCAGAACATGGAGAGGAGCAAGCTGGTCCCTTAGAGCTTCTGAAGGGAGTATGGACCATCTGAATCTCAGATTTGGGCCCAATGGTACTGATTTCAGACCTCTGCCCTCTCAAATTGTGAGGAAAAACATTATTTTAACCCACCAAATTTGCGATCATTTGTTTCAACAGTCACAGGAAAAGAATACAACCCACACAGTTACCATGACCATGATTACTAAAAACAGCTTTAATAATGTGCAATGGTCTTATCCTGAGGACATATTTCATTATGAATGCACAAACTACAGAATCTTAAACACATTTAAGATAACCCTGACAACTGATGTTGATGGGAGTTGTATGAGCCCCCAAAATGATTAAAAAGAAAAAGAAAAAAGATGACCCTGACATATTTATGCTTCCAATTAAATGTATATTTGTTTCATTCTATTTTTGACTTGTAGGGTACTTTCAAGTTTTAATTACATTTTATTTTATATAATGAAAAGTTTTTTCTTGGCTCCAATATCAAATCTTTTTTTAAAAAAAGATTAAAAAGAAAAAAGATACATTCACAAATGTGTTAGCATTTCTTTCCTCCTATATGCAACCTTTTTTTTTAGTTTTTTAGGCATCACTGCCCTCTGGTTGTGGGAGTAGGGGGCCCAGCCTTTGCTCCTGTGGAGCTGGAATTGAACCTCCATCCCAGTGGGTCGCAGTCCCGCGCACAACGACCACGCCACTGGGGCTCAGGCCGCAGCAATTATTTTTATAGTCTATCTATGGATCATATTTTTTGAGGGGGGCACCACTGCCCTCTGGTGGGAGCTGGAGGCCCAGTCTTGCTCCTGGAGAGCTGCTGCTGGATTTGAATTGCCAGCCCAGTGAGTCGAAGTCCCGTGCACAACCACTATGCCCCCGGGTCTCAGCCCAGGATCCTATTTTTAATTAATAAAGATCACTGCCATCAAGTCAGTATGGACTTATAGAGACCATATAGGACAGGGTAGAACTGTCACCAGCCCGTTTTGGAGAGTCCCTTTATGGGAGGAGAAAGGCCCCATCTTTCTTCCAAGGAGCAGCTGGTGGTTTTGAACTGC
>PVJH01029083.1:0-26611 GCA_004026705.1 Nesogale talazaci | reverse complement strand
GCGTCCTGAACTTCCCACAGGGAACAAAACGCATTTACTTCAGTACACACCTGGAAGAGCATGTCTCGTTGGAAAAGGAAGCCTTCTAGGCCTAGCTGAGATGGTCCAGTAACTAAGTAGAGAGAGAAGAGTGCATCTGAGCAGTTAACCCTGGCCACTACTGGGGGCCACCATTCTCCAGTCACGGGAACTGAGACAGCAGGATAGGCCTCGCCGGAAGAGAAAGTGGACTGTCTCGGACTGGTTTCCAGACCAGAAGCACGCTCTGGGGCCGTTCAGGAGGGTGTGCAGAGAGAGGGTGGGGGCGGGTGGGGTGGGGGGGCAAGAAGAATGGGGCAGAAGAAGTCACAGTGAGAGGTGGGCCAGGGATAACCCAGGGTGGGCTGAGGAGTCATCTCCACTTTTGCAGCCTCACAGATCAGTCTGGGAGAAGGGAGACCCAGGCCAGGCAGCTGGCTGCGGCTCCCGGAATCCCCAGGACTGTCTTTGAGAGGGACCTGCCCACAGCACCCTCAGGAGTGAGGTCCCAGAGCTTGCTTTGAAGGAAGAGCTCGTGCCCTCGCAGCGCCCACCACATCTGGGGGCAAACCTGAGTTGATATCATCAAGCACAGGGCATTCGAGAAGAAAAACCACACTGGGAGTTAGTGCCCACAGCCAGCACTAGCTGATGTTGTTGGATGCCGTGACTCCGGCGGACACGCCCCGGGCCGGTTCACAGCTGCGTAAAACACTGCTGCTCCCGCGCCGTCCTCACGGTGCTGCGAGTGAGCCCACGGTGGCAGCCCCGCGTCCATCCATCTGGGTGAAGGCCTGCCTTGTTTCAACTGCCCTTCCATGTGCACCACGCCTGAGGTCCTTCTCCAAGAAGGAGGTCGACGGGACATTCTAACTGAGTCATGGCAAGAACCCCGATGCTTCCTGACTCTTACCAGGCGTCCTCAAACTACTGCCCGAGGGCCATATGCGGCCCGCAGAGGACAGACATTTATCCCACCTCCCGGAGTATGTGCTGCCACTGCCTGTCCTGCTTAGCAGCTGATTCATCCTGGGTCAGCAGTGAATTTGTTCATAGTTTTTTGGATTTTTTTTTTTGTGGCTATAGTCCAGCCCTCCAACGGTCTGAAGGACAGTGAACTGGACCCCTGTGTAAAAAAAAGTGAGGACTCTTGCGTCTCTACCAATCCACCCAGTCGCTCCAAAGAGGAAAGGTCTTTCTACTCCCCCCACGAGCTACAGGCTGGAAAACACACAAGGGCAATTACAACTTGTCCCACGGCTGATATTGCCTTGCTTTGCGCCCACATCTTTTCCCCAGTTTTCCATAACAAGCTAATACTATTCCCATCATTAGACATAAACAGAAGTATATTTATGAGTATTTTTAAATCCATGTAAGAAATAGAATGATACTTCACTGATTTATTAAGCTACTTTTTTTTTTAACCCAATGGGCCCCTTTACCTTCTTGACTTACCTCTGACATTCTAAGCCTTCTCCCAGAGGAGTCCTGAAGCATGAGGCGTTCTCCTTGTACATTCTGTGCACTGCCTGGCACATGGTGGAGAGTCTATTAAACCAGGACGCACCCGTACCTGGCAAGCGCTTCCTTCAAGACCTTTGTGCTAGTTGAACCGAAGTGGAAAAATGAAAGCCATCCCAATCCCATGTAGATTCCCCATCTCTCTTGTCTCTCCCATCAAACTTCCCATTGTTTATAAGGTGCTTATCTCACCAGAGCCTTTAACCTCATTTGTGTAGACTTATCCGGTGGAGGGGCAGGGCAGATAGAGGGTGGCAGTCGGGAAGGAAAGCCCCCTTTCTTGACACTGGCTTTATTTTATTCGAAGTGGAAGGGCTGCAAGAACCTGTTGTGTATCAGCCACAAAGCCAGTGGGGACCAGAGGATACAGCTGAGAGCGTTTGGAACAAGGAGTGCTCTGACATTTCAAGCAAAAGAAAGCTCTTGACCAATCTTCTAGCACTTCACTGCCCAATGAGGTAGCCACACTACGCATTAGTAAGAGTGGAGACGTATCCATGCCCTTGCGTGTAGAAATAGCATTGCTGGGGCTGTTAAGACCACTCTGGCAGAAGAGCAAATTTAAGCAGCCCATTTTTATGATTTTATTTCTCTAGAAGCACTCCTGGTACCCATTATGTTACACAGGGTTCTCTAGAGTAACAGAACCAGGATACTCATCATTATATATCGATGTATATAGATAGATAGATAACAGAAGAAATAAAGGGTTAAAAATTTTAAAATTAAAAAAAAAATAAATGAAATAAAGGGTGGAGCCCCGGTGGCATAGTGGTTGTGTGCGGGATTGTGGCCCACAGGGTTGGCGGTTCAAATCTAGCAGTGGCTCTCCAGGAGCAAGGCTGGGCCTACTACTCCCACCAGAGCAGTGATACCCCAAAATAAAACATAAGAAATGAACAGTTAATAATCAGTGCCAACGTCAAAGACTTGAAAGATGCAGGGGTGGTGATTCCTACCACATCCCCATTTAACTCACCCATTTGGCCTGTAAAGAAGACAGATGGATCCTGGAGAATGACAGTGGATTATCGTAAACTTAACCAGATGGTGACTTCAATTGGCAGCTGCCAAGATGTGATTTCATTGCTTGAGGAAATTAATACTTCTCCTAGTACGTAGTATACAGCTATTGATCTGGCTAATGCCCTCTTCTCAATACCAGTCTCGAGGAACCACCAGAAGCAGTTTACTTTCAGCTGGCAGGGACAACAATACACTATCACAACTCTCCCCCAGGGGTACATCAACTCTTCCATCCTATGCCACAATTTGTTCCAAAGTACCCTTGATCTCCTGTCTATTCCACAAAATGTCACACTAGTTCATTAAACTGATGGCATTATACAGATTGGATCAACTAAGGAGGATGTATCAAACACTCTAGGTTTGTTGGTCCAACTTCTACTTGCAAGAGGTTGGGATATTAATCCACTGAAGACTCAAGCACCCTCCACCTCAATAAAATTTCTAGGAGTCCAGTTGTGTGGGGTATGTCAAGATATTCCTACTAAAGTAAAGAACAAGCTATTGCATCTGAACACACACATACACACACACACACACACACACACACACACACAAAACAGTGAAGCAGGAGGCACAATGCCTAGTGGGTCTCCTTGGATTTTGGAGGCAACGTATCCCTCACTTGGGTGTTCTACTTTGATCTATTTATTACATGACACGAAAGGCCTCCAAATTTGAATGGGGCGCAGAACAAGAAAAGACTCTACAACAGGTTCAGGCTGCCATGCAAGGTGTTTTGCCACTGGGACCACATGATCCAGCTGACCCAATGGTGCTAGAGGTGTCAGTTGTCGATAAAATGCAGTGTGGAGTCTTTGGCAGACCCCTATTGATGAATCACAATGTAGACCCTTGGGGTTTCAGAGTAAAGTCCTGCCATCCTCTGCAGACAACTACTTCCCCTTTGAAAAGCAGCTGTTGGCTTGTTACTGGAGACTGAACGCCTCACCATGGGCCACCGAGTCACCATGAGGCCTGAACTACCCATCATGAACTGGGTATTGTCTGGCCCACAGAGTCATACAGTTGGACGTGCACAGCAACACTCCATTGTTATAGGAAGTGGTACATACGAGATCGGGCTGAAGCAGGACCTGAAGCTATAAGTAAATTTTATGAAGAAGTGGTCCAAACGCCCACAGTCTCCACTCCTGTCACATTACCTTCTTTCTCCCAGTCTGCCTTCTGGAAAGTTCCTTATGATAATTTAACTAAAGAACAGAAAAGTCATGTTTGGTGTATGAATGACTCTACAGGTGCCACTCGTAAGTGGACAGTGGCAGCACTACAGCCCCTTTATGGGATCTCCCTAAGGGACAGTGGTGCAAGGAAATCCTCCCAATGGGCAGAACTTTGAGCAGTGAACCCGGCCATTCAGTTTGCCTGCAAAGAAAAAAGGCCAGATATGAGACTGTATACTGATTCATGGGCCGTGGCTAATGGCTCGGTCAGGGAATTGGAAGGAACATGATTGGAAAATTGGTGACAAGGAGGTGTGGGGAAGAGGTTTTGTGAATGGACCGCTCTGAATAGGCCAAGAAAGTAAAGGAAACTGTGTTTCATGTGAATGCTAAACAAAGGATTACCTCTGAAGAGGAGGACTTTTTTTTAAATATAATATTTTTGTGGGGGGGGCGCATCACTGCTCTCTGGTGGGAGTAGGAGGCCCAGCCTTGCTCCTAGAGAGCTGCTGCTGGATTTGAACCGCCAACCCAGTGGGCCGCAGTCCCGCACACAACCACTATGCCACCGGGGCTCAGCCCCTGAAGAGGAGGACTTTAACAATCAAGTAGATAAGATGATATGCCCTGTGGAGACTGGTCCTCCTCTTTCCTCTGCCCACTCTTGTTATTGCCCTATGGACACATGAACAAAGCAGACCTGGTGGCAGGCATGGAGGTCATGCATGAACACAGCAGCATGGACTTCCACTCATCAAGGCTGACTTGACCACTGCCAGTGCTGAGTGCCCCATTTGCCAGCAGTAGAAACCAACACTGAGTTCACGCTATGGGACCATTTCTCAGGGAGCTCAGCCAGCAACCTGGTGACAGGTTGATTACATAGGACCACTTCAATCATGGAGGGGACAGCGTTTTGTTCTTACTTGAATAGACACCTACTCAGGATATGGATTTGCCTCCCCTGCATACAATGCTTCTGCCAAAACTACCTTTCATAGGCTTACAGAATGCCTTATCCACTGGTATGGCATCCCACATAACATTGCTTCAGATCAAAGAACTCACTTCACAGCAAATGCAGTGTGGCAATGGGCCCATGCCCATGGAATCCACTTGTCATATCATGTTCCTCATCATCCTGAAGCAGCTGCCTTTGATGAAACAATGGAATGGGCTCCTAAGGATACATTTACGGAGCCAACTAGATGGCAACAACTTGTTGGGCTGCGGCAATGTTCTCCAGGAAGTTGTATATGCTCTAAACCAGCAGCCAATATATGATTCTGTGTCTTCAATAGCCAGAATTCATGGGTCCAGGAACCAAGGGGTGAAAGCTGGAGTGGCACCACTCACTATGACTCCCAGTGATCCACTTGCAGCATTTTTGTTTTCTGTCCCAGCAACCCTATGTGCTTCAGGCCTGGAGGTCTTGGTCCTGAAGGAAGGAACTCTCCCACCTGGAAACAAGGAATTGATTCCACTGAACTGGCAGCTGAGATTGCCCCTTCTCCCCACCCCCCGACCCCTGGCCACTTTGGGCTTCTCATGTCTTTGGATCAATAGGTCAGGAAGGGTGTCAGTGTACTGAGTGATGTGATTGATCCTGATTACCAAGGAGAAATTAGATTGGTGCTACATAATGGAGGTATAGGAGAATATGCCTGGAATCCAGGAGATCCCACAGACTGATTCATAGCGTTACCATGCCCTGTGATTAAAGCAAATGGTAAGCTATAGCAACCCAATCCTGACAGGACATCGAATGACCCAGACTCCTGAGGAATGAAGGTCTGGGTCACCTCATCAAGCAAAAAACCACAGCCAGCTGACGTGCTTGCTGAGGGCAAAGGTCATACAAAATGGCTAGGGTAGTAGAAGATGGTCGTTCTACCTATCGATTAAGACCACATGATCAATTGATGAAGCAGTTTGTGATTGTCAGTATATTTTCTTTACATGTGCTTATTAATATCTTTCCTTTGTTCACATACCATTGGACTCAGTGTATTTTCATTTATATGTATGATAAACGTTTGATGTTAAGTATCAGTGTGATTTCACTAATGTCTGGAAATTAAATATGGCTAAAGAACTGTGTACAGGTGCCAAGTTGGCATGGGGTGGATTGTGATAGCGTCTATTGTGCCCACATGGCCAATGTACACATGTGGGATTAATTGGAAGATGGAGAGAGAAATGGCTTGGCGCGTCTCTTCTTGCCTGTCTCTTGCTCTGTGATCATCGGACCAGTGTGCGGCTGCCTGGCTTGTTCTGTGCCTCCATTTGCAAGCTGCACTACCTGTGGGACACCTGACCCATGGCCTGTGTCGCTGTGCTTTGAAATGCCTCCAAGACCTGCTTAGCCACACTATTGGAATACGCATCTTTTGAGCTGGGGACTGGCAGACACTGTCATCTGGCTGAATGTTGGTGGCCTACTGCATTGCTGCTTGCTGCCTGTGGCCAGATAACCTGAATTGCTCTACAGAGGACTACCTGGTGACCCTCGAGACTGAAGGACTGCCAGTGTGTTAGCCGTCTCATGGAAGAGAGTTGCTCTAAGCCATTTGCATGACTTTATAGATTAATTGTTTATTTATTGTGTTATCTATCTATCTTATATATATATATATATATATATAATTACTAGTATTCTGATTTTATATCTCTAGAGAAACCAGACTAACATATTGGTTATCAAAAAATATAGCCCCTAGGGTCTAAAGGCTTGAAATAAACAAGCAGCCATCTAGCTGAGAAGCAACAAAACCCACATGGAAGAAGCTCACCACCCTGTGTGATCATGAGGTGTTGATGGGACCTGGTATCAGGCTTCAAAGACCCAAAACAAAACAAAGAAAAAGCATATCAATGAGAATGAGGGGGAGAGCAGAGTGGAGACACAAAGCCCATCAGTAGTCAATTGGACACGTCCTCCTCTTCCCCTGCTCCCCTTCCCATCAGAACAGCCACAAGGAAGAGAAGAGTTAATCAGGGTGCAGTATAGCACCAATGAAACACACAACCCTCCTATGGTTCTTCAGTGTTTCACACACACACTACCATGATCTCAATTCTATCTTACCTATCTGACTAGACCAGAACATGTTTACTAGTACAGATAAGAGCTCGAAACACAGGGAATTCAGAACAGATAAAACCCTCAGGATCAATAAGAGGAGCAGCAGTACAGGGAGGGTAAGGTGTGTGTGTGTGTGTGGGGGGGGGGGTTTGAGTAAGAGAGAACCACAATGATCAACATGTGGCCTCCATCCCAGGAGAACTGACAGCAGAAAAGTGGGTGAAATAAGACAGCAGTCAGTGTAAAACATGAAAAAAAAAAAGAATAATTTATGAATGGGGGAGGGAGGGAGAAAATGGAGGAGCTGGTGCCAGAGGCTCAAGTAGGAAGAAAATGTTTTGGAAAAGATGACAACATATGTCAAGATGTGCTTGACAAAATTGATATATGTATGGATTGTGATGAGAGTTGTGAGGTCCCCCAGTAAAATAATTTTTTAAAAAGAGCTTTATAGGGCTGAGCCCCGGTGGCTTAGTGGTTGTGCGCGGGACTGCGGCCCACTGGGATGGAGGTTCGATTCCAGCTCCACAGGAGCAAAGACTGGGCCTCTTACTCCCACCACCTGAGGGCAGTGATGCCAAAAAAAAAAAATCAGAAAACATCAGGAGTAAAAAAAAGAAAAAAAAGAAAGCATCACAGCCCAGAACAGATCAAGTTCAAAGTCCAATATTAGCCCATATGTACAATATCAATGTATCAGTTCTTCTTCACGCACACATGCAATAACACCCAATGCAGGAAGATTATAGACCAGTGGGTGGAGAGTTATGTGGACCCAGCGGCAGTAGAAGCATCTCCACCTGGATCTCCATGTGGCTCCTCCAGTTCCAGGGCTCTGGCTCCAGCACATCGCTCCATCTGGCTTGTCCACAGGGAGGTAAAGCAGAGAGTGCATGTCTCCCGCCTCCAGGAAGGAATACAGGAGCTCCCAGCATCCTCAGGAGAAGACCATGCCCACACAGATGCATTATTGGCTATGAAGTGTTAGACTTCCCCCTTCACTCAAGTTGACCGGAGATTATATAGCTGCCACATCTATTAATGCTTCCCCCCCCCCAATGATTTTATTGGGGGCTCTATTAATGCTTTTTATAAGGCTTTACTTTAAATACAGTTTTAGATGTGCATAAGAACTGCAGAAAATACAGCAAGTTCTCATCTTCACTGCTTTTTTCTTTTTTTCTTTTTAAAGGAAAGATCATTTTAATTGTTAGACAAAGGAGATTTCTGTATCTTTGTGTGTGTGTGTGTGTGGGCATCACTGCCTCTGGTGGTCATGGGCGCCACCCAGCCGCTGCTGGATTTGAACTGCCAAGCCCGCGAGCCACTGTTCCACACTCAACCACTTACGCCACCGGGCTCAGCCCTTCACTGCTTTTTTCAATGTTACACTGTGTAGATAAATGTTACTAACGTATATATTTTAAAAGTAGGAAATGTAGTTCTCCAAAAGGCTCCCTGACTTTAAATCTTTCTTTCACAGCTGATGCCAACAAGTGAAAAATGAATTAGAATGAGAATTAATGCTTCTGTGTCTGATACCGTGATATTCCAGTTAGCCCTTCCAAATACGCCCATGGGAAACCACTAAAGAGGTCAGGTGAAATATTAAAAGCATATTCCTGATTCTATCTATGAGCTGACCAGAAAGTATGCAATTCACAGACAGGATACAGGGAAAGTGGAGCCCCAGGGAAAAACAAACAAGCAAAAAAAAAAAAAAAAAAAACCCAACCACTAAGAATAACTCTTACCTGGAGGGTTTTGTCAAACTGATAAACTTGACTGATTTTTATGGCGTCTGGTGACAAAACGCAAGGTCAGGAGTCAATTGCATAGGAATGGGAATGTGAGGCTAGTCATGTGAAGTCCCTCGTAGAGATGGAGTCCCAGTGGCCCATATAGTCAAGGTCAAGGTGAAGTAAACGTACTGTGCCCACCCCCAGCAGTCTGCAAGGCACATGCTGCTGCTGGTGTGGCCAAGAAGTCGACTCTACAGACTAGCGAGCGTAAGGCACAGAAACACTGCCCTGTCCGCACAATTGCCATGTTCCAGCCCATTGCTGCCGCCGCTGTGTCAGTCCCTCACCTGAGGGTCTTCCTCCTTATTGTTGATCCTCTATTTCACCAAGTGCGTAGGTGACACGGGAGCCACATCCAGCTTCCGGCTTCAGGGAGGAGAAGGAGAATCCTACTCCACCCTACTCCCAGGGGAATTTCGACGAGGTGAGGGTCCACCATCGCTTCATTCTCCATGCTTCTTGACCCCATGCCAGTGTTCCCAACCTCCCTCACGTCGCCACATACGGTTCCTCATGTGGCCGTGACCCCCAACACTAACATTATTCTTGTAGCAACTTCATAGCTGTCATTTTGCTACTGTTATGAATCATCACGTAAATATCTGATAGGCAGGAGGTATTTTCATTGTTGCAAATTGAACATCATTAGAACATAGGGATCCATCACAAAACAATATACAAAATTGTATATTGCGAAACATTTATGTGCTTTCTGATGGTCTTAGGCGACTCCTGTGAAAGGGTAGGACTCCCAAAGGGGTCGCGACCCACAGGTTGAGAACCACCGCCCTATTCTGGCACTAAGGATCCCTCCCAGGGCATTCTGCCTCTCGGTTGGGTTTGGTCATCGGTTGCAATGGCCATCCAAAACACACAGGCAATATTCATGGTGATGGGGATTTACTAGGAAAGCTGAGACGTTACACGATGGTAAGGATGCAGTTCTGTTGTCTGCAGTGGCGCTTCTTCTCGGCCCTGCTGGGAGACATGACTTTCTGGTCGTCCTCAGCCTCTCAGTCATGAGGCCCTTTGGCCTCTACCTCTGTGGGCAAAGAAGCTCACCTAGTCCTCTGCCTCCCGCTCTCGGTGCTGCAGCCTTTAGTCCTTCTCCCGCCCTTTTGCAGGGATCTGGCATGCGCTCCCCCAGGGGCCAACCTTTCTTGATGGCTGTAGGATTCATCTGTTCTTATTCATCCCCAGCAGAATGACAAAACGCACCCATCCCCTGCATTCGTGTTTCACATGCCCAGTTTTCATGGTCCCACACAATCAGTTGGGGGGAGTTACAGAGAAATGGACAGAAGAGCCATAAGTAAGTAAGTCAGAACTATTAAGTAAGGAATAATGTCCTTTTCCAAGGCCTGGTCCCCTGTGATAGCATGTTCAAAGTTCAGGAGACAAATTCTTGTCATCCTCTCTTCTGAAGAACAACCTGGCTGTACTTCTTCTATGGCAGCCTGATGACAGGAAAGCAGCTTGTCTTTAATCTTGGCGCTTAGTATGGTGGGTGGCTCTTTCCCTAACCCCTCTTTGCAACCCCACCAAGAGATCTGGAGCTCAAGTTGGTTCTCACCTGGGTTTGTAGCCTGAAGCTAAACTCTCCAAGTGGAGGATGCCCAGTGCTACCTGGCCAATAGAGTTCTCCATCGCCTTCTGGAAAGATGTAAAGGTCCTTTGGGGAGGGAGTCTCTTATCTTTGGACTCAAGGAATTTCTATAGATAAAGTTAGAAGGAAATTGAGAAAATCACTCGCCACCTAAGAAAACAAGTGGGAGCCCAGAGAACACAATTGCAAGGACAGACTGACTTTGATATCAGAATTTCCAGAGCTGGATCATTTGAGAAACCAAGGACGCTTCAAATATGACTAAAGAGAGAAGAATGAGAATTCCAGAACACTCCACTGGGCTCCTGGGCATGAACAAAAGGCAATCACTCTGCACTTTACTTAATAAGAGAATAAACACCGCACAATTTAAAACTGTATATAAAGATGTATGACTGAAGATGTATACACTGGCCCAAAGTTGGAAACAACCCTCATGGCCAACTGATGGATAAACAAAATGTGGTGCCTTCACACATTGAGATTCTGAGTGGGATGACGTCATAAAAAGTCATGTGACTGCATGGATGAGCCTTGATAATATTATTCTAAGTGAAATAAGCCAGCCACGAAAGGACAAAGAGTGTTTGCTTCCACTTAAGTGAAATATCTAACACAGGCAAATGCATAAAAACAAAAAGTAAGAAGTTACCAGAGGCATGGGGAGTGAATGCTTACTGGGGACAGAGTTTTTGTTTGAGGTGATGAAAATGTTGGGAAACAAATAGCAGTGAATATCACATAACATTTGTGGATGTTATTGATGGTATTGAATCGTATTCTGACATTATTAAAAGGCCAAATTTTGTGTTATATAGTTTAGGAAATAATTTCATCTTTCAATCCTAGTTTATGTGTGTGTACATATGTCCCACTGTCACTGAGTCAGTTGTAACACATAGAGAGCCTATATAAGGTTTCTGAAACTGCAGAGTTTCTTAAACTCAGTTTTTTTAAACTTAGAGTTTTTAAACCCTTTTATTGACACTTCATCCACATATCATGCAATTCAATAGTGCAACTGTATCAAGAAGAGTTGAACAATCTTTACCATAATCAAATTTAGAACATTTCCCCCCCAAATTTTGGCAAAAATATACCCAACAAAGCATTCTTCAATTCAACAACATCTACATGTATAATTCAGTGTCATTGATCACAATCTCTTCATGTTGTTCAGACATTATGGTTATCCCTCTCCAAACTGTTCCATCTCCATTGCAATGAACTCAGTACTCCGTCAGTAAAAACCCTTCCCCCAGCACCCATGTAAAACTGTAAATCTTCATGGAAGCAGAAAGTCTCATTTTTCTCCAGCAGAGTGGCTGGTGGTTTTGAACCTACATCCTTGGGGTTAGCTGACCAATGCCTAAGCCACAGGACCACCATATCTCCATAGGCCAAGCGCACTCAAGGGTGACCAAGGTTAGGCCACCATCATGATTCTACGGTCCGCCCTTGTCCCATGTATGCCTTTAGTCTCTCTCCTTTCTATTATGTATACACCCCTAATTCATCCTCTTCCTGTGATGCTTATACCTATTGTACAGCCTCTTCCTGTGATGGATCATATGTCTTTACCTGAATTAGGGGGCATGCACCCCCCCCAAAGATACACAAGCCTTGGTTAGCAATAAATCACTCTCTCTCACCCTCCTGTTTGCTCCCGCCCTCTCATCACCCACCTCCATATGACCCACCAAGAGGAGCAGAGATGAGCGTGCTGCCCTGAAACGTGTCTGACTCCTTTATGATACTCCCTCCCTTCTCCATGACTTCACTATAATCTCTTAAAACGTACCATGGCACCTACTGAAACTGCGATTAGTGCTGAGGGGCCGACTTCACCCACATGAATCAGTCCTGGTTTTCCATCTTTTGCCTGTGATTCATAGGCTAGGACACATAGGACAATTAACCACTAATATGCAAGGGGGAGTTGCAAGGGAACATCCCTTTCTCTAATCCTGGTCACTGCAGTCTAAACGTGACGCGGGACACTGCAGCAGCCATCTGGAACCATTCGTTATCTAGGGCTCTTGTTAGGGAAATCCCATCAGGAAGAGATATGTTCTTCCTTGCGGTTTTCTGCAGATGGGAGGGCCACAACCTGAGTCCTTTGTCGCACAATCCTGCTGGTTGCTTCCACCACCTCCAGAATTCTTGTGATGGGAGAGGATCCTTCTCCTGATCCTGTCAGGCAGCTGGAGTTGGGGCTTCTGTGCACTGAACAGGACGTCTCCTGACAAGCGCACCCTGTTCTCCTACTGGAAAAATGGATCGATTCCTCCACACCTCAGTCCCCTATGACAAGGGCAGCAGGGACCAAACTCGCCACCCGCTGGCAGCGTGCCTGCCCCTTCTGGGTTAACTGGAATTGGCCTCCCTCCCTCCTGCTTCCAGAGGACCAGGGTCCAGGGGTAATGGAATGTGTTTGGCACTTGGCGTTGGAAGACGACTGCCAGCTCTACAACAGGTCGGCTTTTGACGTCAGTCATTTGGTTATTCATTAAAAGCCCATGGATGAGAGGCCAGGTATAAAGACAAACAGAGGAGTGGAGGACACAGCGTCTGTCTCCTGGATCTCCTCCCTCCTCCATGCACCAATCTCCTGCTTAGCGCTGCACCCGCCCCTTTCCACAGGAAGCCCATCCCTCCAGCTGGTTCCTTCCCATGCGGTAGACTTGACCATCATCTGAAAGTTGGGCCAGGCCCAGGGTAGGTCTTGAGATCTTAGGGATCAGACTGATCTTCCAGTCCACGTGCTTTTGCTCTGTGTGTGTGTGTGTGTGTGTGTGTGTGTGTGTGTGAACTTTATCCCTGCACCTTTTCTTCTAGGCAACACTCTTACATCTATTATAAAGATGCTGGAGGGGCTCATCCTGCTGTCTATGCATTATGGGTTTGTGCTTATCATTTTCTCTTTATGCCCCCCCCTTTTTTTTTTGGCCTCACTACCCTAGTGGGAGTAGGAAGCCCAGTCTTGCTCCTGGAGAGCCGCGGCTGGATTTGAACCGCCAACCTGTGGGCCACAGTTCCGCACACAACCACTGCACCACTAGGGCTCAGCCCCATAATCATGCTTTGTTTGCTTGTTTCCATATTCACTCTTGAAAACCAGCTTAAGCAGCCTATCTTCCCTGAAGAGGACTTTGATTGTTAATCTCCTTTCTCAGCCTTGGTCCACCTTAAAAAATCAGTTGCCTCCTTCTCCACTCCCCCTCACACCCTTACGCCCCCCCCCCCCCCCCCCCCATGTTTTGGACACATAGCTGCTCAGTTGGAATTGAAACTCATTTGTTTGTGACTATTTCTTCCTCTCATAACTTACTTATCTCTGACTCCCTGGACATGACTTATCAGAAGCTATCTTAGTTACCCAGAGCTGCTATAACACTAATACCCCAAGTGGGAAACTTTGAAGCACAGAAATTTACTGTCTCACAGTTCTGGAGCCTAAAGGCCAAATGAGGTTCTCTGGCATGTGGATGTCTTTGTTGCTAGTGGTTCTTGGCATCCCTTGGACCTTCAGTCTGTAGGCCATCCTCACTGGCATCAGTCTTCCTCTGTGCAAATCTCTGGCTATTCGGTTGTTTTGTTTTGTTTTGTTTGTTTTTGTTTTTTGTTTTTGTTTGTTTTTTGCTTATTTTGTTTTCTGTCCTCTGGTGGTCGTGGGAGCTACCCAGCGAGGCTTCCTGAGAGCCACCACTGGATTTGAACCTCCAAGCCCGCAGTCCTGTACTCAACCACTTATGCCACCGGGTCTTAGCCATGGTTCTTTTTTATAATTCAGAAGCGACTAGATTTAGGATCCACTGGATTAAACCCTAATTATCATAACAAAGAAAGCCTCCTATCCAAACAAAAAGGAGCCCTGGTGAGTTGAGCGCTTACCCACAAGGTCAGTGGTTTAAGCCCACCAGCTGCCCTGAAAGAGAGAGATTTACAGCCTCAGAAGCCCAGTATAGAGGGTCACTATGAAGTAGACTCCACTCACTGCCAGGAAGCTTGGAGTTTGGACTTTTCTTTTGTTAAATTTCCAAGTGGGACCATATCTGCAAGTTACAGGGGTTAGGATTTGAACACTTTTTTTTGTGTAGGCATGATCCAATCTACAACAGAAGTCCTCATTAATATGTATTGAAATCAAATGAGAAGAAAAGTAATAATAATCCCGGGGCCAGCGTGGCAGCTGGTCTTGAAATGTCCCCTAAAAACACAAAAGAAAGAAAGAAATGTCCCCTCGTCTCTTCTCTGCTCTTGCCTATTGGCCTGTGCTTTGGGCTTCAGGAGGTCAAATTATCTGCTTTCTTCTGCGCAAGGAGAGCCCCCAAACAAGTCATGGAGCTATCGTCTCTGAGACTGAAGATGGGAAAGATCTAGTTGGAAAGTCTGACTTCCAACTCCAAGGCCTTGTTGTGTTAGTCCAGGTAGACTAGAGAAACAAATTGATAGACATGCATATGGATATAAGGAAAAGATTTATATTCAAGAGGAACGAGACATTGAGAAAGCATCCCAGCCCAGTCCAGTTCAAAGCCGTAAGTCCAATATTAGTCCATATGCTTGATACCAGTCTATAAGGTCTCCATCCGACTCACGAAGTCACAGGCCAGGGGGTGCAGAGTCCCGGTGCTGGCAGGGGTCTCCCTATGGCTCCTCCCTTCCAGGGCACAGGGTCCATCAACAGCATTCTGTGGTGGTAGAAGCAACTCATCCCTGGCAGGACTCTCCATGTGGCTTTGCCAGCTTCAGAGGTCTGGTTCCATCAGGGTAAAGCTGTGTAGTTTCTCTTCCAGCTCCCCCAGCTTCACAGACGCTGCCATCTTGTCGTGTCTGTAGTTCATTGTCTCTGAGACTGACTCCCACCAGCTGTGGGGATAGCTTCTCATCTTCAGGAGGGAAATATCATGAGATTTCCCAGACGTCTCAGGAGAAAGCCATACCCACATGGAGGCCTCATCGGCTACTCAATGGCTATCTCCAGATTAACAGGCTAGATTCCACCCCTACATTTCAATCATAAAATTAACATAAGCACAAGACCACCACACTTGTAGATGCCTTATTATACTCTACTTAAATTTTCGTGTTTGGGGCTGAGTCCTGGTGGCGTAGTGGTTGTGCGCGGGACTGTGGCCCACTGGGACGGAGGTTCAATTCCAGCAGTGGGGCTGGGCCTCCTACTCCCACCGCCGGAGAGCAGTGATGCCCCCCCAAAAAAAATAAAATAAAATTTCGTGTTTCCGTCATCATACTCTTACTTGCAATATGTGTCACCATGTGTTTGGGTCCAAAAATTGCTGTTGGATAATGAGAGTCACAGGGACTTCTGGACTCAGGACCTCCAACGAGGAGCTTTGATATCTACTCGGACATCTCAGGGGAGTCTTGGAGAGGCAGTGGACTATGGGGGGCTGGCCCGCTGCTGCTCTGTGATCGAAAGAGGAGATGGTCTGCTCCCGTAAAGAAGTACAGCATTAAAAAAGAAGAAGAAGAAGAAGAACTCCTTGGAACCTAAAAAGAATGACTACAACTCAGTAATAAGAAAGACAACCACGGGTTGAGCCCCGGTGGCGTAGTGGTTGTGCACGGGATTGTGGCCCACTGGGATGGAGGTTCAAGTCCGGCTCCCAGGAGCAAAGGCTGGGCCTCCTCCCACCACCAGGGCAGTGATGCCTAAAAAAAAAAAAAAAAAAAAGACAACCACATTTCTTAAAAATGAGCATCTGAGCGGACATTTCTCTCAAGAAGATGTTCAAATGGGCCATCATGAAAATAACCACATGAGGCTGAACCCCGGTGGCGTAGTGGTTGTTCGCGGGACTGCGGCCCACTGGGATGGAGGTTCAATTCCCGCTCACAGGAGCAAAGGCTGGGCCTTCTACTCCCACCACCAGGGCAGTGATGCCTAAAAAAATTTAAAAAATAAAAAAAATAAAAGAAAATAACCACATGGAAGGATGCTCAAGCTCGATCGAGAACATGCACATCAGAACCACTTCATCACCCTAAGAGGCCATTATAAAAAAAGACTGACATTAAGAAGCTTTGGCCGGCTGAGCCCCAGTGGCGTAGTGGCTGTGTGTGGGACTGCAGCCCACAGGGATGACGGTTCAAATCCAACAGCAGCTCTCCAGCAGCAAGGCTGGGCTTCCTACTTCCACCAGGGCTGTGATGCCACAAGAAAAAAAAAAAGAAGAAGAAGCAGCAGCTTTGGCTCAAAATATGAAGAAACTGGAGCTCTCGAAAACTGTCAGCAGGAATAGAAAACGCTGGGCAGCCACTTAAAAACTTAACCAAAAGGTTAAACCAAGTGTTACTGTACCATACAGCCATTCCACTCCTAGAAGTGTATCCAAGAGGAACGGAAACACATGCCCACACAGAAACTTGTGCTTCAATGTTTGCGGGAGCATTATTCATATTAGCCGAGAGGTAGGAACATCCCAAATGTGCATGAGCTTACGAATGGAGAAAGGCAATGTCACACACCCATGCGATGGGATATTATTCGGCGATAACAAGGATGAGGGTCTGATGCCTTCTGTAAAGTGGGTGGTTCTTGGAAACATTACGCTAAGCGAAAACACCAATCCTACAAAAGTGCAGATTGTATGGTTTGATTCATTGATCTGAAATGTTCTGAATAGGCAAATCAAGAGATGGAAAGCAGGACGTACGCGTGTACCTCGGCCTGAGAGTTGGAGGTGTCACCGTGGGGGTGACTGGAATGAGCAGGAAGGCTTCTTTGGGGGCGAGGAAAATGTCCTCACCTCGGTGCTTGTGATGGTTGCACAACTGTGTGGACACAGTGAAGCGAACACTGCACTATGTCCGAGGACCAGGATAGACGTTCGCCTTCTGAAATAAAGCGGTCTTATGAGAGGAGCCCCAGTGGCATTATAGTGAGAGGACTGCTAACTGCCAAGGCAACCGTTCAAAACCAACCCCCACCTCCACCCCTACCTCTGTAGGGGACAGATGAGGCTTTCGACACTGGTAAAGGTCTTGGAAGCCCAGTCCCAGGCAGGGCTACCCTGTCCTCTAGTGTCAGCGAGAGAACGGACTCAGTCGCGGCGACTGTTTGTTTGATAGACTGTTTGTTTTTAAAGGCTGCAGAGGCCCAGATGGTGAGCCTGCGTCTGTATCACATGCCTTGGACATGTGATCAGGAACGACCAGTCCCTGGAAAAGGATGTCAGGCTTGGTCAAGCTGGAGGCCAGTGAAGAAGGGCAGGACCCTTGGGGAGACAGACAGAGACAGAGCCTGCGCCAGGGGCTGCCAACCTCACACTTCTGAGGATGGCCTAGGACTGAGCGGGGTTCCCTTCCCCTGTGCCTGGGCGTGGTGGCTTGGCAGCTCAAACAGCACCCTGTAAAATAAACAAACAAGACTCCCAAACAAAGGCTCAGAGCAGCAAACCCCACATGTGCTCCGTTATCTTCTTTAACTGAAGCCCACCCACTGTGGCACCCCCGCTTGCCCCTTCAAAGCATCTGGAAGAGGCACCAGGCCCCGCCCCTGCCAACCATCTCCTTACAGAAAGGCACACCTCCCCGCTGGTCCTGTACCTGATATGCACGTGACTGACAACAAGAGCACCTCTCTTCCCCAGGATCCTGCGGAAGGGAGCTTTGAGCCTGTCCTCTGGTTCAAGCCTCCTGTTCCTGACCCTGGAGGCCGAGCCGGATATCTGTGTGTGGGAGTGGGAAATTAGTAAGTGCTCTCTCTGGGCAGTGGCAGGCTCGGGGGTGTCAATGCGGAAGAGAGGGTGAGAACAAACAGGGAGGAGCCCTGCCTGGCGCCAGGCTCTGTGCTGCATTATCACTGCCCTTCTAGAGAGCCCGCAGCGTGTGAGGGAGGAATGGCTCCCTCTCTACCGACCACGGGACTGAAGGGCAAAGAGGTGAAGTAACTCACCTCATGTTCCATGGCTACAAATGTAGGGACCAGGATCATAACCTTACATAAAAGTTTACAGGGAAGCAACCTGTATATCTCACACTAGGAGACTATTTAAATCCATGATGCTGCATCCATTCAGCTGAACAGCCTGCAAATGCCTAAAATAATTTGGTATAATTCAAATGCTGATATGGAATGACCTCCAAAATATATATTTTTTGTTTTTTGTTTTTGGGGCATCACTGCCCTCTGGTGATGGGAGTAGGAGGCTAAGCCTTTGCTCCTGTGGAGCTGAAATTGAACCTCCATCCCAGTGGGCCGCAGTCTCACGCACAACCACTATGCCACCATGGCTCAGCCCCCAAATATATATATATATATATATATATATATATATATATATATATATATATATAAATTTTTTGGGCATCACTGCTCTCGGTGGTGGGAGTAGGAGGCCCAGCCTTGCTGCTGGATTTGAACCTCCAACTTGACTGTTTTGTTTTTGCTTTTGTTTTTTGGGGGGCATCACTGCCCTCTGGTGGTAGATGGAGCTACTCAGAGCTGCTCCTGAGAGCTGCCGCTGGATTTGAACTGCCAAGCCCATGGGCTGTAGTCCCGCACTCAACCACCTATGCCACCGGGGCTCAACCCTTTTTAAATGGAAAAAGCTAGGTGCTTTTTAGCTAGATTGATGTGTTTAATGGATGTACTTGACAAACAATAACACAAAGCTGGATGAATGTGTTTAGTGTGCTAGTGTTTGTCAAAAGGGTGGAGGGGGACGTGCATACATTTGAAATGCCTGGTGTCTGAATCTATCCTCTCTGAAAGGACACATGAAAAACTAAGATTGGTTGCTTCTGGAAAGGTGGTAGCCAGATTCCATGATCCCTGAGAGTCTAACTTGCAGGTATTGGCCCCCAGTTGAGGCTGACCTGGTTTGAAATGGACAGCCAGTCTGAGGAGGCAGAAATGGTGATGTGTCATTTCCAGGGCCAGGTGATAAGATAGTGCAGACTTTGTCTCCTGGAGGGTTGACGGGTGACATGGGATGGGAACATTCAAGAAGCCTTGTGGCGAGGTCTTTGAGGTAAGAAGGTGAGGAGTCTTTCCGCTGACAGCCACATGAGTGAGCCATCCTGGAAGGGGACCCTTCAGCTCCAGTTCAGCCTTCAGACAACCTCAAAGGACCCAGCGAAGACACTCCCAAATTTGTGACCCACAGAAAATGGGTGAGCTACCATCTATTTATGTATTTTAACGTGTATTTAACGTGTGTATGATAATTAGGTTTCTTGTGCCAACCTGGCCAATAGGAAGAGGTGGGTTAATCAGGTCAAAGTCTGATTGGAGGGCAAAGAGATAAATGGCTCTGCAAGGCCCGCCTCCTCTCTCTTGTCTGGTAACCAGACCAGCATGCTTCTGCTTTAGTAAGTGCTCTGCCCCAACCACCACCTGTGGGCCCAGCCAACCTTAGATTGTGGATCCTGTCATTAGAGCTGAGGGCTCTTCTGAGACCAGTTTCACTGCGTTGCTGGTGCACACGTCACTTGAGCTTGAAGCTGGTGGGTCCTGTTGCCTTGCGTTGCTTGAGTTCAGTAACCCGCCCAGCCCTGTTTCAGCACTGACTATTGCTGATCCACCCTGCTATTTGCGGCCTGTGGACAGACCCTACCTGCATCGCCCTAGGGAAGACTCTGCTGTCTGCTTCCTTGGCTTTGTGAGTGGAAGAAGGATTTCCAGTATATGAACAGTATATGAACAACAGTATATTCCAGTATATTAACAGGAAAGTGAGTTGAACTGAGCCCTTTGTGCTACTGTGAGGACTAATTCAGTGTTATATTCCTTCTCGCGGTATAAACCTATTCTTTTATATGTATCTAATCATAAGTGTCCTAGCTTTGTTTCTCTAGAGAACCCTGCTTAACACAGTGTGTGTGTGTGCGCGCGTGTACTAGGTGAATGTTTACAGAGCACAACCTGTCAACAATTCATACACATTTTGTGTCAACTCACGAGTTGCAATCCTCTCAATGTCTCACCATATACCCCACTTCCTCCCTGCATTTCCTGTTTTCTTCCCTTCCCTTCTCTCCTAACCTCTGAATGTTGCCCTTGAGTAAATGCTGCTCTTCTGCTTTTCGATAGTTGATGATTCTACCACAGAGATGAATTCTGTTCCAGATCTGAAGGGCAAGGGCCACCGTCTCAGGAGTCTCATCTGTCTACATCTGACCAGAAACATGGTCACTGTCACGACTTGAGTTTTGTTCCATCTTTTTCACCCACTCTATCCAGAACTTTCTCTGTTATCCTTGTCAGAGTGGTTGGTGGTATTAGACAAGGGCCACCTAGTTGTCTGGTCTCCGAGTCATAGAGATTGATGTTTACATGGTCAGTTGCGTACTGGATCAATTGCTTCCATGTGTCTTTCTAGTTTCATTCCTTTGTTTTTGTTCCGATGCAGAGAGACCTTCTTTGGGGGCTCATAACCATTTAACATTCCAGTTGTTACTCTCCCAAGTAGGATGTGGAGCAATGTCTTTGTGAACTATGTTATACTACTTGATCTTGGTGTCCCAAGACACATTATGCATAAGAAATATTAAGAAGCTTGCTTCCTATATCCTTCATCACAGTTATAGATATGAGTTTTAACTTTTTATTGTGAATGGCGTGTTTACAGAGCATGTCTATGATTTTTTTTTTTTTTTAGGCATCATTGCCCTCAGGTGGTGGGAGTAGGAGGCCCAGCCTTTGCTCCTGGGAGCTGGAATTGAACCTCCAACCCAGTGGGCCGCAGTCACGCGCACAACCACTACGCCACCGGGGCTCAGCGTCTATGATTTTTTAAGCTGCCAGATTTGGGTTTAATTTGCTATGCAGTGGTAGTTGTTAACATAGCATGCTGCTACAGCAGATTCTTTACAATGTGGGAATGGTTTTGACACTGGCTGGTGAATGGAAGATGAAGGACTTTGAAGAGAAAAGCTCATAAGGTGTGGGGGATCCTTGTTAGGAAAGTTGGAAGGTCAAGGACTTGAAGGGTATGAGGAGAATTTTTACTTGGAATGTTTTGAAGTATTAAGGTATCACAAACATGAAAAAAACACTAATTTTTTTTGTTTTTGGCGGGCACCACTGCCCTCTGGTGGTGGGAGGAGGAGGCCCAGCCTTTGCTCCCATGGAGCTGGAATTGAACCTCCATCCCAGTGGGCCGCAGTCCCGCGCACGACCACTACGCCACTGGGGCTCAGCCAAAAAAAACAACACACTAATGTTTAAATAAGGAGCGTGAGAGTGGGGCAAAAGGGGGTGTGACTTCTAGGTGCATGATCACTGCTGCTCCCTTCCTCATCTCTAGAGGCATGGGCCACTGCTGGTGACCTGCTCATCTGGACAACTAGAAAGGCCCATGTACCCTCAGCCCCCAAGACCACAGTCAAGTTCTTCCAGGGCAGTGGGGGGCAGACACACCTGCAAAGCCTGTGTGCAAAGCCTGGGGGCTCTTACAGCTCTTATAACCTTCCATGCATCATTTGTATCAAGCATATTTGTATACATGTTGCCATCTTCATTTCCAAATGTTTTCTCCTTGAGCCCTTGGTCTAAGCTCCTCTTTCCCCCTCCTTTTTTACAAATCGCTTTATTGGAGGCTCATACAACTTCCATCATGACCGATACATACATCAATTGGATGCAGACCATATGTGCACACTTGTTGTCATCATCACTCTCAGAACATCCTCCCTCCACTTAGGGTCCCCATTGTTCTTTCTTCTTTCTGTGTTTCCCTCTCTTTTGGAAAAAGGCAAGAGCATTATTATTATTTTAAGATTTTTTAACTTGAATGTTAAAAATTTAACTTGAAAGTTAAAAATTTTTTTTAACTTTGAATGTTAATTGTCTTTTATCTGTCTAAATCTCAAGAGCCTTTACTTTTCCTCTTCCTGCTTCTTTTGGGGCATGCTAATGTCCTTTCAGAAAGGCAAGATTTTCCCTTAATCCTCTGGACTTTAAAATTGTTACCCTCCCCAAAAAAATTGTTTCCCCATATTCTGTGTTTTTGCAGGGCTTACATTGTGTACCTGAGTATAAACTGAGTTTTCCGGCACATTTTTAATACAGTTTTTGTGGTAAAATTAGGTGCCCCGGCTGATATTCGGGTTGGCTTATACTTGAGTATATACGGTGTCTATATAGGTAATTTTTTTTAATAGGTAAAGCATTTCCTATGTGACTGACTGAGGCCATTGTTTCTAGCTTACATTAATGAGGAAAGAAGTGCATGACTTCCTGAAGACTCTCTCTGGTTGATGAGAGTAGTGTCTCCTTAAACCTACTGGGAAGGAGCTAATGTTTTAAAAATTGTTCTTTGGGATGCTTCGGTTTTAGCAAAGGAGCATGGCTTGTGTCCTCCAGGGTGTTAAAACTTCACTGCAGGATTCCAGAGAGCAACAAAGAATGGGGAGTGGCAAAAGACCAGGTCCCAACCTCCAGTCAAGCATTGAGACTCCAATCTTGGCCCCAGGTTTTTGTCATTGCTTTCTATATTCTGCATTGTTTCTGAAGTCTTTGAATTCGAGATAGTTCTCCAGACCCCTGCCTGGGTTTTTGTAAGCTTTCAGTCAGTTTCCCTGTCTTCAGGCGGGGCAGATCTTCATGTCCTAGCTTGATCTTCTCAGGGACTCTGAGCAAAGCCATCTCAGTCCCTCTCCTAGTGCTGCTTCAGCTTGCCCGCCTCCCAGTGCATGCCAGCGGTCACGTCAGGCCACCAACTGCCACTCCCTTGCCAGCCCCAAAGTCTGGAAATCTTTCTCATCTTCTGTTCTCGTCCTAGATTTTCAAAAAGTGTTTATTTAAAATCTGATTTGAAGCTTTCACAGCTGCTTGGGTTCCCCTTCAGCAGTTCCTACACACGTTGCTCAATGATATGAGCGGCATTCCTCACCAGACATGAACTGTCTCCTCTCAAGAGTTCCTTTCTAGTTGTTCTGTTTCCATCAACCTAGTCTCTCCTTGTGTTCTCATTTTTGTTCTAAAGTCACTGTTGCTCATTTGGCTTCATACAGGGTGATTTTAAACAAGAGTTAATGAATGTGGTACTTGGGAGGCTTTTTTGTTGTTTTTGAGCCCAGGTGTTTATTTAGCCATCTAGAGCCCCCGGGGGGTTGAAGAGCATCTCAGGTCAATAGTCTTTGTGAGGGAAAATATGAGCAATGGATACCAAAGGCTTAAGTAGAAAGAAATTTGGAGAATGATTATGGCCACAAATATACAAATTTGGAGAATGATGATGGCCACAAATATACAAATTTGGAGAATGATGATGGCAACAAATATACAAATTTGGAGAATGATGATGGCAACAAATATACAAATGTACTTTGTATACAATGGATGTATGTGTGGATGGATTGTGATAAGAGTTGTATGAGTGGCTGAGCCCCAGTGGCATAGTGCTTGTGTGCGGGACTGTGGCCCACAGGGTTGACAGTTCAAATCCAGCAGCAGCTCTCCAGGAGCAAGGCTGGGCTTCCTACCCCCACCAGGGCAGGGATGCCACAAAAGAAAAAAGGTTGCATGAGTGAAAAAATAAAAAGAGTTGTATGAGTCCCCAATAAAATGATTTTTTTAAATAATAATTAAAAAAAAGTCTTTGGGCTGAGCCCCGGTGGCGTAAATGGTTGCGTATGGGACTGCGGCCCACGGGCTTGGTGGTTCAAATCCAGCGGCGACTTTCAGGAGCAGCACTGGGTAGCGCCCACATCACCAGAGGCAGTAATGACAAAAAAAAAAAAAAGTCTTTGTGGAAGCCTCCAGTCACAACCAGTCCAGTAGTCTGGGTTTTGTGGTTGTCTTGTTTCTTTTGTTTAGGACTCTGAGGTTCTGTGGCACCTGTTTCTCCCATTCTGTAGGGTCCATTTATTGTGCCCCTGATTAGAATTGGTCAAGTGTGGTAGGCAGGTACCATCACATTTTTCTGGTTACAGGGCAGCTGAAGCCTTGGTTCCTGGAGACTCTTTGTCTTGTAGACGTGTTTCTTCTGTGAGTCCCTGCTGTCTTTTTTCCAGATTTTTATTTGATTTATGTTAGCTCCTTCACTGCTGTACTTGTGTCTCCGTGAGGAGAGAGGGCACATTTTTGCAGCCAGTCTGCTGTTTTAGGTGGGAGTCGTTCCAGTGGTCTTAGAGCACTAGCCAGCAGCAATGCAAAATGCCCGTGGGCTGGACTCGGGACCTAGATGCCCTGTTTCAGCCAGAATGGGCTACAGTTGCTGAGTCTGGAGTCTCAGAGGAGAGAGCCCTGGGGGTTAGGGGGACCCTGGGACTGAGTACTGGCACCCTGACACACTGGGAGGGTGACGGCTGGCTAGTTAGCGTGAGCTGGTCTCTTGCACCGGTCTGGACAGTCTAGTTTTTGAGCTTCGGGTCTACTGAGCTGAATAGCTAACTGGATATGAAAATGTCCCTCCTTGTATCATGAATATTTCTCGATGACAAAATTATCTGCTACATATGGAAATATTATTTCTGTGGAGAAAGCCCGTTTCTTCATAATGAACAGAGATGTGGAAAAGTGCACCATGAGCAGGGTACGGGGTGGTGAATGCTAGCTGAGCTGTTGCAGTATCGTCGAGGGTCTCCAGTCTCTGGTGGTGCTGTTGGGTCAGTGTTGTCAGCAGGTCGGTGGTTCAAACCCCTCAGCTGCTCCTCAGGAGAAAGATGGAAACTCTCTACTCCCGTCAAGCTTTAGAGCTTCAGAGAAACCCTATATAAGACACCCTCTCCCAGTCAGGATCAACCGGGTAACCCTGGGTTTGTGGACCAGTCCCGAGAAAGGCACAAAAAGAATTTCCAAGAAAATGAACAAGGGGTCGGGGGCTTAAGTGTAAGGAGGCTGTTTTGAGAATGATGGTGGCAACAAATATGCAATTGTGGGCTGCATATAATTGATGGATGTATTGATCATGAAAAGAGTTGGATTATCCCCCCAATAAAATGATTAAAAAACAGAGAGAAAAAATGAACAAGGTGGGGAGTGACACATGGAAGACCAAATCTCATTTCAAAGTAATCTTTTTGTGTTTCTTTGATTTTCAGTAGAGTTCTTCCAAAGAAAAGTCACTCTTCCTTTAAAAAAAAAAAAAAAGGAAACTTTTCATAACAGCAGCACTACATGCACAAATCACCTAATGAAACAAGCATGTATTTTATTTCATTATTTCGCATAGCACCCTCTGCTGCTGCTGGCCCATCATTCTCGTGGCGACCGCCCGGCCACCCCTGGTGCATTCAGAAGGGTGTCGTGGAGGTGGGGACAGCTGGGGGAGAGATGGTGGGCCAGGCCATCGCCGGAGAAATCCCTCACCAATGGGCTGGTGTTGGAAACGGAGCTGGCCAGCAAATCAGCTCCTGTGGTCCCTGAAGGTGCACCCAGAGCTCTCGCTCCATGCAGGAGCACCTCCGTCCAGGGCCCCACGACTGTCCCCAGCATACCCTCACCAGGGCTCCCCAAGTCTGAGAGAGCTCTTCTTCACCCCTTCCGTTGTTTGAATACATTCAAAAGTTAAGCAGGGGCTTAAAATAGAGAGTACCCAGCAGAAATATTTAGGCTGAACATAACCTCCGGTCTGACTAATAATCCTCCAAAGAAAAGAAAGAAATCTGACGAACCACCTTCCAAGGCAAACTTTGCTTTCTCCCTAACACGTTAGATTCCATTTCTCTGTGGAACTGCCATGTCTCAATCCCCCTTCCAATTTCCCCCAGCATGTGTTGCAATTTCCCCCAGCATGTGACTTGTCTTTGGCAACATCGGGTTGGGGCAGCAGGGACCGTGGAGGCGGCACGTCTCAGAAAACACGCGCCTGCATCGCCAAGTCAAATAGCATGAGGCGACTGCGACACACGCGCCTGCCCCCGAGCCCTGGGCGCTCCTCTCCCCACCGGGAATCAGGTCAGCCCACCGTCCCGGTGTCCCATCTCCAATATGTGGAGGGGCTCGTTTCTTCTTACGACTCAGCGTGTTCATCCCTGTTGCCTGTTTGGGGGGGATTCCCATATTAGGATGTGCAGGGAGGAGGGGCCCATCTTGCCACTAGAGAGCGTGGACAAGGCTTCCCTCCCCGCCCTCCGCTTTGCATCCTGGGCCTGCGCGCGCGCGCGCGTGTGTGCCACCTCTCTCTCATGAGCAGCAGCGCTGTGCCCGCTGGCTGAGGCCTGAGAAAGCACTGTCTGTTGTTTGTGGGCGCCCAGCCTAGCAGGGCAGCAGCGCTGGCTGTGGCACATCCAGGTTTCCCTGTTTGGTGGCAGGATTCGAGGCATTGTTCCCAGGTGTGAAGACAGTAGGAACCATGGTGGCATTAAAAAATAGCAAGCTCCCTGCCATTCTCAATCGCTTCTGACTCAGGCTGACCCTACAGAACAGGGTTCCAAGAGTGTGGCTCTT
>PVJH01029082.1:0-26504 GCA_004026705.1 Nesogale talazaci | reverse complement strand
ATTATTACCTCAAGGCTGAATATCTGTAAGTGGTGAAATGTGTATTTAAACCTAGGTTGTGTGAGCTCAAACCTATTTTTCATAAAGTCAGCTGCACATTATTCTATGGACAGACACTCTTCTTAATTCGCTAAAGCCAAACTTCCAAGAGAATGTGTTAGAGCTATTGCTCTTTGCCGTCTATGAGCCAGTAATTACTCGATTTGGCACTAGATGAAGGGTTGGTTGACACAGAAGACATTCTGACAATATTTTTCCTGTTGTATTCATTCAAAAAGAGAGATGTGTTAGGACCTAATAACTAGTTGATTCTTCATGTGTCACATGTCCTAAACATGAAGGAAAAGACAGTATGTCACAACTTTGAAGACTGATCGCAAAGGGCATTACTGAGTCATGAACTGATACTTGCACTACCAGTCTCCACAAAACTTTTTTGAAGTAATAATACGGATTGTGGCAGTCATGTGCTTATGTTAATTTTATGATTGAAATGGAGGGGTGGAGTCTAGCCTGTTAATCTGGAGATAGCCATTGAGTAGCCAATGAGGCTTCTATGTGGGCATGGCTTTCTCCTGAGACTTCTGGGAAATCTTGTGATATTTCCCTCGTGAAGATGAGAAGCTATCTTCCCCAGTTGTTGGGAGTTAGTCTCAGAGGCGATGAGTCATGAAAGACACAAGATGGCAGTGTCCGAGAAGCTGGAGGAGCCGGCGGAGAGACCACACGGCTTTGCCCTGATGGAGCCAGACCTCTGAAACTGGAGTGGCATGCTGTTGATGGACCCTGAGCCCTGGAAGCAAGGAGCCATGGGGAGACCCCTGCCAGTGCCAGAATTCTGCACCCACTGACCTGTGACTTCATGAATTGGAAGGAGACTTTGTAGACTGATTTCGGGCATATGGGTTAATATCAAAGTTATGACTTTGAACTGGACTGGATTGGGATGCCTTCTTAGTATCACATTCCTTTTGTATTTAAACCCTTTCCTTATATCTGTATACATGTCGATGAAATTTGTTCCTCTAGTCTACCCGGACTAACGCGCTGATTAAGAAACTTCTAATTTGGCATGATTTGACTTGAACACAAAATCAGTTCAACTGAAATGATATTGAGAAACAAACCATTTGAGATATTTTCTTTTATCCATTTCTGGAAATAAGGTACAAACATATGAGCTAATTAAACCTATCGCTTCCAGGATTATATATGTTCTTTATGACCTCATTTTCCACTCTGATTCTCAAAAGCAAAACAAAATTCTGCATTTGAAGATCTCCACACATTAAGAGTACTTATTTCTGAGTCTGCAAAAGATATTTTTAAAGCGTAGAGACCTTTATAAAACCATACTCACAATGAATAGAGGTGGGGCATGGAGTGGAGACCCAATGTCCATCTGTAGACAATTGGACATCTCCTCACAGAGGGGTCACAGGGAAAAGAGAAGCCAGTCATGGGGCAGTATAACATCTATGAAACACACAACTTTCCTCTAGCTCTTTAGTGCTTCATTCACCCCAATATCATGACCTCAATTCTACTTTACAAGTTAGATTAGACCAGAGTATGCACACTAATACAGATTAGGGCCCACAACACAGGAAATCCAGGATAGATAAATCCCTCAGAGCTAACAAGGAGAGTAGAGATACCAGGAGTATTAGGGGAGTGTGGGGGGGAAAGGAGGGATCAATCACAATGACCAACTATAACCCCTTCCCAGGAGGCCAAATAATGGAAAAGTGGGTCAGGGACAATGGAGAACTATGTAAGATATGGAAAATATAATCTATAACTAATCGGACTGATCCCCGGTGGCATAAATGGTTGAGTGTGGGACTGCAGCCCACGGGCTTCGCAGTTCAAATCCAGCAATGGCTCTCAGGAGCAGCACTGGGTGGCTCCCACAACCACCAGAGGGCAGTGAGGACCACAAAAACTTATCAAGACCTCATGAGGGAAGATGTGAGGGGAGGAAATGGGGAGCTGATATCAGCACCTCAAGCAGAAAGAGAATGCTTTGAAAATGATGCTGGCATATGTGCAAATGTGCTTGACACATTGGAGGAATGTATGGATTGTGATGAGATGTAGGAGCCCCCAGTAAACATATTTTTAAAAAAGAAGGAAAAAAGTACCTTTTTGTTAGTATTCATGGATATAAAAATGTGTGCCTCTTTTGCTGATTTGCCTTGTAAGAAATAAGATCAATGTTGTCTATTGTGATTTAATTAAATCAGCTTCAATTTATCTTTACACTATGTGCAACAAAATGATACACAGCCCAATCCTGAACCATCTCATGATCTTGGCTATTTAATCTCATTGTTGCAGTCACTGTGTTAATGCATATCCTTCTTTTTTTACACTGACCCTCTAATTTACCATGAATGTTGTTCTTCATAAACTGGTAGTTCCTGAGAACATGTCCAAAGTATGTAAGAGAAAGTCTCCTGATCATTGCTTCTAAGGAATATTCAGGTTTTACAACTTCTAAGACAATTTTGTTCATCTAAAAGTTCATGGAATATTCAATATTCCTTAGTAATATCATAATTAAAGGCATCGATTCCCTGGAAGATGAGTAGTAACTAATATTTATGATGTTCCTGGCATTTTCCTAAAGATTTTGCATATGTTTACTTGGTTACTTTTACAAAAATTCTGAGAGATAAACACTGTGGCTATCCAGGAAGTACAGATGTGAAAACAGGTAATGAAAGGCATATATAAGACAACAAACTAGATGTTTGCTCATTTTGCTCATTACATGTTTCTCTCTGCATGTTTTTCTGATATTATGTCTACTAGGTCAATGCTTACACCATACTTATGTCATAGTAATGTATTTCCACACTCTTTCCTGGACACTTCTATGACATCCAAATTTCTATCATTACAATAAAAACTTCATTAAACTACTTATCAATGTTTATTAGTTGACTCATGTAAGAAAGGTTGTATCCAGTCAGAACTTCTGTTTCACCACAAACATATCTTATTTATTTATTATTATGTCATTGAATGGTTATGTCATTGAATGGTTACATTAGACTTTATGAAGACCAACTTTTCATATTAATCTTTTTATCACCGGACCATGGCTAACACTTGGGACTGTCTAGTTTTATTTCTCTGGCACAATATTTATAATAAAATAATATCAAATTGTTTGCTTACATATCTGTAAAGGTTAATTTTTTGTTTGAAAAATAGGTATGTAAAAAATTTGAGGAATATCCTATATTGTATTTTAATAGCTTAAGGTGTAGGCAGGTATTCCTCTCTAACTAAGTATACACACGTTTCCACTGTTCACATTGGTCAGCTAGGAAAATTCCTATTTTAAAAACATATAGTTTATTTATGGGCAGTAAAGAGAGGAGACAGTACTTTAAGAAAAATAAGTAAGGATAACTTTTCTTTTTCTAATGAACACTAGTAACACTGTTTGTAAACATTGTACTATTGTTCACAATCACCAGTAGCCCTGGAGGAGGACTACATGGCTATTCACATTGAACTTGACTCATTGACAGGTTGCTGTGTGTTCTTTTTGTCAGGTTTCCTCTGGATTCAGATAATAAAAAAGAAAATATAGAAAAAGTAACATTCCTATCATCAATGTTGAGATGTGCTAAGTTTCTTTAGACTTTTTGGTCACTTTTGTTTATTTATGCATTCATTTGAGATGGAGAAGAGTGGTGAAAAATAATCCATATAAGAAGAATAATTAAGTCAGAGCTTGAAGCTGTCTATGGAAGAGTTCACGGATTTTTTTAAAAATAGGAATTGATAAAACAGTAATTAATAGTTTGCAAAGGGAAAAGGAAACAAATAAGTAATAAATATTGATAAAGAGGAATGGGACGTTGCCAAAACAGATTCATAGTGAAAGAACCAGCTGAATTTTTTTCAGTTGTTTGAAAACCTGGATTCAAACACTAATAATCAGTAGACAGATTCCCCAGGGAAAATCTAGGTTATTCAGAACTTTACATAAATGGTATTATCATCAGAAAAGGGGGGTGGGGGAGAGAATGACATCATCCAAGCTAAGTGTTGATTTTAATGCCTTGTATTTTATGTATATATTATGCATTTAAGTGTATCTATTTTATCATTTCCACCACTTCTCTATCAGTTTGTCCTACTGTGGTGACTTGTGGATTATAATGATGCCCTAACATATATCGCTGATATTTCTTCCAATTTTAGTATATTTGCCGCCAAAGCAAGCTCACCACTGGCATTCACCCAAAATGAACACATTTTAGTAGAACTTCTAAAGTAAGAATAAAGTTGGTATAGGCTGTCTACTTAGATTAATTAGGCACTGGAAACTTAATGGATCACCTGGACACATTGTCGATTACTGGAAATGTAATGAATAGCAGCAGAATATTGTCAGAGATGATGCCAGGAGAGGATTCCCTCAAGTACAAAAGAATTCAAAATATGACTGAGGAGAAGCTACCTTCTCAAAGTTGAGTCTATCACAATGGCTCAGATGAAGTAAATCCTGTGGGAATAAAACCATTAGGAACTTCATTTGATGATGGGCATGGCTCAAAATCAGAAGAAATGGCAGCAAAGTTCAATCAATAATTGGAGCTTGGAATATACAAAGTATGAAAATTGGAAGTCTTTCAGAATGAAATAGAACACATAAAGATCGATGATATGAATAATAGTGAGCTAAAATTAACTGATATTATTCATTATGGATGAGAAAAACATGGCATTTAATGCTTGGAATGACACATTCAAGAGGAATACCATTTCATTCATTGTCAGAAAGAACATTTCAAGATCTATCTTCAAGTACAAGACTGCCTGGGACAGGGTAACAGGGATAGGATAATATTTTCAAGGGCACGGCAATCTAATCAATGCAACTGTCATTCAAATTTATGCAGCAAGCACTATAGTGTTGCAGAAAATGAAGAATTCTACCAAAGTGATCCCTCTGTAATTGATCAAACATACAATCAAGATGTAGTGATAAGTATTAGCAATTAGAATGCAAAAAGTAAGGAACAAAGAAGAAGGAACAGTAGTAGCAAAGTACAATCGTCATGATAAAAAAAAGATAGACTTATAAGCCCAACAACTTCTTTAATGCAATAGACTCAAGTAAAATTGACTACATCTATGGGAAGAAATGATGCCGAAGTTTCATATAAAAGGCTAAAACTAGGCCAGGAGCTTACTATGGCAAGATAATCAATTACTCACATGTAACTACAGGCTGATGTTGAAGAAGATTAAACCAAGGCAGCAAGAGCCAACATTCTACCATGAGTATGTCATATCTGAATTTTGAGAATATTTATTGCTTAATGCATCAAATCTGTTCTTGATATATTGACAGAAGATCTGTTCAATATAGGATGAAATAGAAAATATCATACATAAAAAAAGCAAAAGGTCATTAAAAAGACAGGATAAGAAAACAAAGAGAATAGAAATTATAGAACATTTCATTATGCTCATGCAAAATTTGTACATGTATCAAGAGGCAGTTTTGTGAACAGAACAAGGGAATGGTACATGGAGTAAAATCAGGAAATTATCAAATGGTTTCGCCCTTTCCATTCTGTTCATCTATTTGTAGTTGTTATCTGCTGTCACCTGATCTGCAGCAACCTAATGGTGAGCTACAGACCAATCAAGTGTGACTCAGGATTTTCACTGGCTGGTTTTTAGAAGAAGATAGCTAGGCTTGTTTGTCTAGTGCAGCTTAGTCTAGAAGCTCTATTTTTTTTTTCATCAAAGCAACATGCACATCTCCATGGAAAGTTTGGTGGTGACTATGCATGAGGTGTATTGGCAGGACTACATGTGAGTCTCCTGAATGGAAGGAGATAACTGTACAACAGAATCACCATGCCCTGATCCTGTTAATTTCTAATATTAGCAAACTTACAGATACAATCTTCGTCATATTTATATACCTTGTAAATATTTGCATTTTACAATTGATAGTTATTTTTATTAAACTAGAATAAACAGGAGACATTTCTTGGTCCTCTCCTATTGATCCTATTTTTAAATTTCTCTTAATTTTAGTCACAATCAAATTCCTACAAGTTCATATTTTCTTCTCAGACTTAAGATCAGAATGAAAGGTGTAGAGAGTCTCAATGTTAAGATGCATTCAAGTCACATGGAGTTCTTGCTACAATCGATATTCTGACTCAGTATGTGGAATGCAGTCCACCTACTCAAGCAATCTCTGTGATGCCAGTGCGGTTGTTTAGTCAATGACTATATGAGTATCAAGAGTCTAGGGCTGCAGAGGCAAGCATTTTATCAATCTTTTCCCTCCAGGTCCTAGAAATCTACCTATACAGGATAAGTCTGCTGGAACAAGTGAAGGACACCTTCATCTATCTATCTATCTATCTATCTATCTATCTATCTATCTCTATCTATCTATCTATCTATCATCTATCTATATCTATCATCTATCTATCACATTTTTTGTAATGTCTATTTTCAAGAACATAAATTTTACTTTTTTATATATAGATTTTATTGTGGGCTCTTACAACATTCAAAGCATCATTCGTATTAAGTATATTTATACACATGTTACCACATTCATCTACATTATCTACTTGAACTCCTCCAGCATAAACTCCTTTTACCCTCTTTCCTCTAGTTCTTTATTTTTTTTAATTCCAATTCCCCATATTTTCCCTTCTCCCTACTCCTCCCCCATGAACTTGCAATAAATTACAAATTGTTATTACCTCTTTCTATCTTACACTGTCTAATGCATCACTTCACTCACCCCTCCTCCACTGTCCACACCCCATAGAGGAGGTCGCATGTACATCAGAGAAATGTGATACCCCTTTCTACTCCACCATCCCTCCACTCTCACAGTGTCACCACTCCCCACTAGTCTCAAGGGATTATCTATACTAAATTGTGACATTTTCAACTCCAGTGTATATTTCCTGGTCTAGCCAAATCTGTCTGGCAGAATTGGGATAATGATAGTCAGTGGTGGGGGAGCATTTGAGAACATTTCATTGCTACTACACTGCACCTAGACTGGCTCATCTCGCCACTACAACCCCTCTGTAAGATGATGTCTCTTCATTTATTGATTGTCTTTGGGTCCCCAATCTGAACTCCCCCTCAATTATAATGATATATTTTTTAGGCCTTTGATGCTTGATACTGGATCCTTTTGACACCTCGTAGTCATACAGACTGTTGTACTTCTTCCATGTGGGCTTGATTCTTGGCTAGATGGCCACTTATTCACCTTCATGTCTTTAAAACCACGGATGCACATCTTTTGATAGTCGGGCACCATCAGCTTTCTTCATCACATTTGCTCTGCACATATTTGTCATCAGCGATCATATCAGGAAAGTGAGCATATAATGTTATGATTATTACCAACCTTCACTATTCATGGCAACTCTGGCACATATATTTTCAAGTAGCTATTGGCTACCAATAGAATTACTTCATTTACCACCTTTGTCATTAGTCTTAAAAATTCTAAACTAGAGTTATACTTCACACTGAGGTCCACAAAAAAAAAACAAAACTTGAAAGATATGTATACACGACCTAAACACTATTTTTACCTATACAATAATTCCTTAGTAAATTATTGTATTGTCAAGTCCTGAAGATGCTTATTTTTAAGGACCTTGCAACATTCTACCTAGAAAAGACCTTACTTATGACTTCCAGGAAGAGGGTGACTGTGTGACACTCACCAAAGGGAATCGGCAGGAGATCGGCCAGGGAAAAGTGTCTGAAAGAGAAATTCAGCACTACTAGATCACTGGAGAATCATCATAAAGAAAAGCAGATACAGATTCATGGGGTTTTGAGGGGCTGGGAGCTTTTGTCTTGCCACAGTGAAGCCCAGCAGGGGTTTAACCATAGACTCACCACTGCCTGCGCCGGAGCCACCACTGGCACAGTGGGAGCCAGTGTAGGGGCATTTTCTTGTGGGACCCACGGCTTGTCAATCTTTGCAGGGCAGAGATTGAACACGTGTGGCCCTGTCCTCAGGGTTGGAGCTTTGGATGCTTGGTTGTGTGACTGTTTTGGGGTCACTGACATCTCTCTACCCGCCCACCCACTCCCTGCCCCCTGCTATGGTTTCTGCCAACCTGGTTTCTTGTTGTGAACGCTTGGTCTTTTCCAGTGTGGCTCAGGGCTCCACTTAGCCTAGGGCAATTATGCTCTGCTAAAACCAGCTGGGAGAGCCCCACCCTGTGCAAAGTAGCTCAAGGCTCACCAACCCACCACCTGGGCATTTTTCGTTCAATTTCTTACAGGAATTCCAGCCTGTGTGTTTGGGAAGAACTCTTACATGTCCTCTGGGGGTGTCCATCAGATTGAGGAATCTTCCTCCTGCCAGCCATGTGCCTCTCAGGGCCCAGATGGATTCCAAAAGTGCTAACCTGAATTCTGAGCTGCTGCTTGAAACACTGAGTAGTCTCTGCAGCGATCTACCTGATTGGGTGGTTCCATCACCTATTCACCAGTGCTCTACTCAGGAGTGAGTAGCCCACCAGGCTTCTGTGGTGCTCTCCTTGCAGTTGCCACTCCCATGCACCCCCTGAAGTGCCCGAAGCTGCTGTGGGCTGCACCATCCCAACTTCTGGTGAGATCATACAGTGCAGCACCATCCTTGTAGGTCCACAACAATCCAATCAGTGGATCTGGGGAAGACCACCCAACTTGCCCTTGACATAATAGAACACTGGTTCACTTGGGAAAGAGTGAAGTCACAAGAGGATAAAATGTTAGGCTAATTCTATAGTGAAATTAGTCACAGGAAGTTCAAAGACACCTTCCTTTAAGTCTCCCAAAGATAGCCAGTGCTCCTTGAATCCCTAGAAAATGGCACCTGGTTCCTTGAAAACAATGAAACACAAACAGCAATCAGCTCTCACAACCTCAATAAAAAAAAAAAGGAGAAATAAAAGGTAACAGCAGAAGATGTCCTGAACCTAACAACATGCATCAAAGAAGCAGACTTTGATATGCCACAGAAAGAAATTTTTAAAGTGATCCAGAGAGTCATACAGGATATGAGAGAAACAATACAGAAAAAGGATGAATTTATAGATGAGATAAAGTTCATACACCTAAGGGAAATACAAGAGATTAGAGACGAGTAACAAAAACAAACAGCAGACTCATGGACATCATGAATTGACTAGAGGAAGCTGAAAACTGCATCAGTGACCTAGAGGATGGTGAAGTAGAATTTAACAAATGTAAACAAAAATCTAACATTATCAGAGAAATTGAATAAAATGTAAAATCAATGTCTGATGCTATAAGGAGAAATAACATCAGAATTATTTGGTCTACTGGAGGAAGACACAACAAAGAAGTCATCTATAACAATAGAATTCTTGCTGAGCCCTGGTGACCTAGTGGTTGTGCACGGGACTGCGGCCCACTGGGTTGGAGGTTCAAATCCAGCAGCAAGGCTGGACCACCTACTCCCACCACCAGAGGGGAATGATGCCCCCCCCCCCAAAAAAAACAATAGAATTCTTGGAGGAAAACTTCCCTAGCTTAATGAATGAAAAGCAGGCAACCATTCAGGAGGCTGAAAGAACACCAGCTAGACTGAATCCCAAGAAGAAGTCACCAAGACACATAATAGTTAAACTATCCAAGTTTGAGGAAAAGGAGAAAATCATGAGAACAGATAGAGGGTAAAAAAAGCAATGACACATAAAGGTTCCCAAATAAGAATATGCTCAGATGTTTCAGGGGACATTATGAAGAAGAGGAAAGAGTAGAGTAATATTTTCCAAAAATTGAAGGAAAATGACACAAATCCAAGAATATGCTACCCAGCCAAATGATCTATCAAGATAGATGGAGAAGTAAGAGTTTTTCCAGACAAGAAAAAACTCAAAGAATACATTAGAAGAAACCCAGCCCTACAAAAAGATCCTTGCTGACCCAGTATGGGCAGAAAAACATCACTCATCAAACATAAATAAGAGAATGTCACATAGAACAACCTCACCCAGAGGGAAGCAAAGAGAAAATAGCCCTGAAAAAAGGAATGGTTTAAGGGTGGAAAGAAATCAAGAATGATCAACCCTCACACACATATGCACAACACACTGAAAAGAAAGGGAGGTACTGAAACAACCAACACAAAAGATATGACATCACATATTCCACAGTTGGAGATAATTACCCTAAATATCAATAGACTGAACTTAGGAATTAAAAGACTGAGGCTAGTAGACTGGCTTAGAAATCAGAACCCATCAATCTACTGCCTACAGGAGACACATCTCAAGACTACAGACAAAAACAGGCTGAGAATCAAAGACTGGAGAAAGGCATACCAAGCAAACAACAATTCAAAAAAAGCAGCGGTAGCCATCCTAATCTCGGATAAAATTGACTTCAAAGTGCAAATCATAAAAGAAATAAGGAGGGATACTATATAATGCTCAAGGGAAAGGTAGACAATCAACCAAATAAGAATTTTAAACATATATACCCCTAATGAGAGACCAGCTGCAAATGTAAACCAAGCACTCCAAAAGATGAAAAAAGAAATCAAAGCCTCAACAATCACAGTGGATGACTTCAATATACCACTCCCTGAGAAAGACAGATCACAGGGAAAGAAACTCAACAAGAAGGCTAGAGATTTAGACAATTTGACTTGGTGGATATCTACAGAGCTTTTCATTCAAATACAAGAAAGAAAGATGAAGAAAACAAGAGCAAATAATTGAAGAATGAATAGTCTCTATTGCAAAAGGAGTGTGTATTGGCCAAGATCTGAGATGAAATTAGGAAATTTCTAGAAACCAATGAGAATGAAAACAAAAAATACCAAAACATATGGGACACAGCTAAGACAGTTATCAGAGGAAGTTTCATAGCAATACATGAACACCTGAAAAAGGAAGAGTCTCATAACTGGTATGTTGGCACAGAATTTGCAGCAAGTAGAGCAGAGTCATCAGGAAAATCTCACTAATAGTAAAAGAAAAAAAAATAAAATCAGCGCTGAGATGCAGGAGAGGAAAAAAATGGAAAAATTGATGCTGCTAAAAGTTGGTTCTTTGAAAGGATTAACAAAATTGTTAGACTGCTGGCAGACTTAACCAAAGGAGGGGTAAATTTTCAATAGCATTAATTAGGGATGAAAGAGGGGACATGTGTTAGTTCAGGCAGAATAGAGAAACAAATTCATAAACACAAATTCATAAAAAATTCTCTTATATGAATATAAGAGAAAAGTTTATATACAAGAGGAGTGAAACATACAGAGAGAAAGCATGCCAACCCACTCCATTCCAAGGTCATAAGACTGATATTAGGCCATAATGTCTGAAACCGGTCTTTAAAGTCTCCTTCCAACCCATGAAGCGTGTGCAATGACATGAGGACAATTACAGATCAGTGGGTACAGAGTCTTGTCTTGTGTCTCCAGAAGCAGTAGGAGAATCTCAGAGCTGGCAGGGCTCTCTCTATTACTCCTTCAGCTTCGGAGGTCTGGTTTCATCAGGGTAAAGCCATCTGACTTCTTCTCCATCTCCTCCAGTTTCTCAGATGCTACCATCTTGTATTGTCAGTTGAGTATCTCTCAACAACTGAGGAGAATGACTCTCATCTCCACGAGGGAAATATCATGAGACTTCCCAGAATTCTCAGGAGAAAGCCATGTCCACACAAAGGTTTCATTGAATATCTCCAGATTGACAGACTAGACTCCACCCCTACATTACCAATCATGAAATTGACACAGGAGTACATGACTGCCACAGGACATCACAACTGATCCTATGGAAATCAAAAGAATAATTATACAGCACTACAAAGGACTCTAATTAATTCAACAACTTGGAAGACATGAACAAATTCATGGAAGAACAGTCCTTATCTAGACTACCCCAATGGACATCAAAAATCTCAACAGAACCATAACAAGGAAGAAACAGACAAGGTTATCAAGGGATTACCAACAAAAAAATCACCCAGACAAGATGGCTTTATAGGAGAATTCTACCAAACATTCAGGAAAGAACTGACACCAATCCTACACAGATTCTTCCAAAACATGAAAAAAGATGGCAAACTCCCAAACTCCTTCTATGAAGCTAGTTTAGCACTCATACTGAAACTGGGCAAAGATTCTACAAGAATTGAGATCTACAGACAAATGTCCCTAAGGAACATTGATGCAAAAATCTTTAATAAAATACTGGCCAATAGAATACAAAAGTCGATAAAACAAATAATTCACCATGACCAAGTGGGGTTCATACCCCAGATGCAGAGATGGTTCAACATACAAAAGACCATTAGTATCATTTGTCACATTGGCATGAAAAACCATAAAAACCACATGATTATATCAATAGATGAGGAAAAAGCATTAAAAAAAATCCAACACCAACACCAATACCAATTCCTGTATGACACTCGAGAAGATAGGAATAGAAGGATAATTCCTCAAGACAATACAAGCTATATATAAGAAACCAACCCCCGACGTGGATACTCCCGGGCGGTCACTCTCCCCAGGCTCTGTCCAGGTGGTGTGCAGGAGCACAGGGCTCAGGGCTCCGTGATGTTCAGTCCTTTTCCACAATGTCGGAGATCAAGCTGGGCCGTGACCCTACGCCTGCATATTCCTACAGCTTCTCAGAGTCCCTTGGACAATGACTGAGGAGACAAACCATGCAGGAAACATGTCAAAGAAAGAAAGAAAGAAAAAAAAAAGAAAGAAACCAACATGATAATCAATGGAACAAAAGACAAACACGATCCCATTGAAAATGCAGACCAGACAAGGATGTTCCTTGTCCCCACTCTTATTTAGTTATCATAATGCAGGTTTTACCTAACATCATAAGGCAAAGAGAAGACATCAATGGTATTCACCTGGGGAAGGAAGAGGTGAAATTTTTGTTATTTGCAGATTATATGATTTTATATATGGAAAACCCCAAAAGCTCCACAAGGGAAATACTGGAAGCAAAAGAGGTATATGGCAGAGTGGCAGAATATAAGATCAACAATCAGCAATCAAACTGCTATATACATTGGATAAGACCACAGAAGTGGAGATTTTTTAACAAAAAAAAAAAAGAAGTACTCTTCACAATAGTTAAGCCAAGTTGAAATATCTAGGGAACTACCTGAAAAGGAACTAAAGATATATATAACCAAAATTACAGAACACTATTACAAGAAACCAATAGTGATTTCAACAAATGGAAGAATATCCCATGCTCATGGATCAGAAGACTCAATATAGTAAAGATGTCAGTTCTACCCAAGGCAATATATACACTTAATGCAATTCTGATACACTTACCCTCAACTTTCTTCAAAGAAATGGAAAAAATGACTCCCAACTTCATATGGAAAGGGAAGTCCACAATTAACCGAGAACTCCTCAAGAAGAGAAAATCAATTTGACGATATCTAAAACAGATGGAAATTGAGCTATCATACAACCCAGCAATCCTCCTATTGAGCATATACCCAGAAGAGGCAAGCAACAAACCACAACCAGGCATCGGTGCTCCAATGTTCATCGCAGCACAGTTCCCAAGAGCAAGGAGTTGGAAACAACCCAAATTTCCATCAACTGATGAATGGATTAAAAAGCCGTGGTACATACATACACTACACATTGCTGAAAAGCAGTGATGAACCCAATAAGCACATCACCACATAGGAAGACTTGGAGGGAATTACGTTAATTGAAGTAAGCCAAGTGTAAAAGTACATGTAAAACATGAGTCTGCTGAGGTAAGCTTAAAAAAAAATGCAAAGGGGCATAGTGAAAAAACTCCTGTGTATAGAAATTCCTGGGTGGAGACCCAGGTAGTATTGCAGGGGCCAGACCAAATCCAGGGCTTCATGTGGTAGCTAACTGCAGTGGGGTAGGGGGTAAGGGGGGGATGGCAATATGTAGAGAGGGAATGGGACACTAACCCACCCAAGAGGAGCACAGGGAAAGAGGGACTAAACTCACACCCCGTGTTCTAGAATGTGAATGCAACGTGAGTGATGATATGGCGCAGGGAACCAGTGAAGGGGTATGAGGACTCAACCCCAATCCCAACTACATGGAGAGCTGCCTCTTCCCCCAGGGGAGTTTGCTTTTGAGGACAGCACTGAAACTGCAGCATGGGGAGTGAAACATGCCGGAGTTCCTGAGGGAGTGCCAAGGATATACTTTGGGGCCAGGGTGTGGCACCCCATTGAACTCAATAGGGGAACACTCCTCAAGGTCAACAAATAGACCTTAAACTAGCTACAGGCTTTTATTTTGCTATTATATATAATAATATGGGTTTTTTGTTATCATTGCTTTATTTTCTTTAGTTACTTCATCTTAGGATGCCTGCTTTTTTTTCTAGACATATTGTTATCTCTGAAGGTCTATCTAGATAAGATAGGCTTGATGTACAGTTTGAAGGAGAAAATAATGGGAATGGTGGTTCAAGGGCGACATGGGAGATGGGGAGGAGGGAGATAGGAGGTGGTGTTAACCAAGCGAGGGATAAGGGAACAATAATTGATTCAAAATCAGTGACAAGGTGGGTGTGAGAGGCCAAATAGGGTTTGAGCAAGAGTAATGTAAAGGAGAGAAAATACTGAAACCCCAGTGAGAGCTAAGCATGATAGAGGGACAAGAGAAAAGTAAAAGGAAATATAGGAAAGAGCAGGAGGTGGGGGATAAAGGCATTTATAAGTGGTCTAAATACAGGCATGTACATTGGTGAATATATTTATATATGACAATGGGATAATAGATCTATGTGTATACACTTATAGGGTTAGTATTAAGACAGCAAATGGTCACTGGACCTCCACTCAAGTATTTCTTCAATGCAAGAACACTTTGTTCTATTAATGTGTTAGAACATTAAGAAAGCAATTCCAGTCCAAGATCATAAGTCCAATAGTAGCCCACATGTCTGATACCAGACCATAAAGTCTCCTATCAACTTATGAAGATGTGCAATGACACCAGGTCACTCACAGGGCAGTGGCAGCAGAGTCTTGTGTATCCAGCAGCAGTAGAAGCATCCCGGCTCTGTCAGGGGTCTCCCCATGGCTCCTCGTTTCCAGGGCTCCGGGTCCATTAGCAGTATCCATTGGCAGCAGATGCTTCTCAGCACTGGCAGGGGTATCACTGTGGCTTTTCTGGCTTCAGAAGTCTGGTTTCATCAGGGTAACCCCATGTGACTTCTCCTCCAGCTCCTCCAGTTTCTAGGATTCAAGCTCTATTCTGCCATCTTGTTTTTTCAGTCAAGCGTCCCAAGGGACTGAGTCTGTTGTCTCTCACCTCCACAGGGGAAATACGGCGAGATTTTCCAGAAGTCTCAGAGAAAGCCGTGCCCACACAGAAGTCTTATTGGTGATCTCCAGATTGACAGGCTAGATTCCACCACTCCCAGTGCTGAAAATGACACAGATCAGTGACTGCAACAATTAAATTGGCATTCCCTGATGCTCACCTTCTTGACACGATCACTGAAAACAAATGTGTGCATAAGCAAAAGCAGTGAAGAAAGCTGATGGTGCCCGGCCATCAAAAGATGTAGTGTCTGAGGTCTTAAGCACTTAAAAGTAAATAAGTAACCATCTAGCTCAGAAGCAACAAAGCCAACATGGAAGAAGCACACCAGCCTGTGTGACCATGAGGTGTCTAATGTGTCCACATAGCAGTACAGAGGGTTCAGTTCAACTCACATCCATGGAATACTTAACATACTGTTAGTCCTTCCACTCATGTGGGCTGCCAGATCCAAGGTTAAGGAAGCAGACAGCAGATACTTTCCTCAGGCAAAGCAAACAGTAAGTGGGTCACCAACAATCAGTAGCTCAAGAACTTAATTATGTGGGCCCCACCAGCCTCAAGTTCAAGTGATATCTACCAGAAACTTGGCAAAGCATATCTCAAGCCTCTGGTTCTGGCAATCATGATCCATGAGTTGGCTTGGTCCACAGCTAGAATAGCTCACAGGTTGAGGCAGAGAATTAGCTATACCGTTTGGGGTCTTAAAAGCTTCAATGTAAATAGTGGCTATCTAGCTCAGAAGCAACAAAGCCCACATGAAAGAAGCACCTGTGTGACAATGAGGTGTCAAAGGTATCAGGTATTAGGCAACAAAGATCTAAAAATCATATCACTATAAATGAGGAAGAGTACAGATTGGGGACTCAAAACCCAGCAATAGGTGGGTCTTAAGTATCAGATACTTTGATACTTAGACAATGGTTGCAGGGAGATGAGGCTGTCAAGATACAGCATAGCAATAATGAAATATGCAACTTTCCTCTAGTTCTTAAATTCTTCCTCCCACCCACTATCATGATCCTAATTCTACTTCACAAATCCAGCTAGACTAAGGGATGCACACTGGAGCCAGAAACTTGGGGAATTCAGGAAAAATGATCACTGAAGGTGGTGAGAGTAGTCATATGGGGAGGGTGGTTATATGGCCATATACATGGTTATATGGTTATGTGGTTTTATGGTTATGTGGTTATATGGTATATGGTATATGGTTATATGAGTAGTTATTTGGGGAGGGTGGAGGGAAGGTGGAGTAGAAAGGGGGAACCAATCACAGGGATCTAAATACAACCTCCTGCCTGGGATATGGACAACAAGGAAGTGGGTGAGGGGACACATTGGACAGTGTGCAATATGAAAACAAGCTATAGCTAATAATGACAATCTGTAAATTATTAAGGGTCCATGTGGGAGGGGAAGTGGGAAAGAAGGGAAAATATGGGGAGCTGATACTGGGGGTCTAAGTAGAAGGAAGATGTTTTGAGAATGATGATGGCAACAAATGTGCAAATGTGGTCTGCATACAATTGACATATATATTGATCATGATAGGAGTTGTATGAGCCCCCAATAAAATGATTTATAAAGTTTTTTTAAAAGATAAGTAAACTATCAGCACATTTGTTAATTTTCAGAATATGTTCTGCCCTGCCTTAGAATTTTATCAATTCATCTTGATATATTTTAAAATATTTCTTTCATGATGATAGCAGGAAGAAGAGACTTTAGAAGCTGGAGAACATATTATTTAGGGTTTTGTTAGTAGTTAGTTTCAGGTTTACATATGCTAACCAGTAAGTTCTAATGTGCATGTAAATAGAAGGTATATTTGAGGCCAGGTTAAGTAGATAAATAAATCCAGGGACATTCATATATGTAGGAGAGAACTTTATGTTATGGTGAAAGCAAATATGCATGAAGAAAGCATTCCAACCCAATCCAACTTCTGTCCATATATTCGTCTTCAGACTCACACCATCACAAGCAATATCATAGGTCTGTACAGGAGTATCACAGGTCTGTGGGTGCAAAGTCTTGTGGATTCAATAGCAGTAAATGTAACTCCAGGGTTGTGGCAGGTCTCAGAATAGCTTGCCAGCAGAAAGGTCTAGACAGAGAGAGGGGGAGTTTTCAAGGACCCTCCTTACGAGATGGTCTCACCCACAAGGAGTCATCACCAGTCTGTGACTTGATTGTCAAGGTAAACTCCCCTCCTACCCTTTGACATATCTTCAAGTTGATGTGAAATTATGTAAGTTCCACAAGATATATCACAATTTTCACTATTCCCTGGAATACCACATTCCACTGACAATCTTTTTCCAAACTCCAAGACAAAAAAGACAGCAATTGAAATAAATGTATAAGGAATAATGGATTGCTACCTGAAGGTTTTCTTTGTGCAATAGAATGAGTTCTACAGATCTGACTTTGAATCCCATCTCAGGTGCTAAAGGTGTAACCTTAACGTGCAAATAACTTCACTTCCCTGGGCTTCAGCTTATTCAGTTCTACAAGGAGGATAAAGATATGTATTTCATTTGAGTACAGGGGAATATAAACTGCCCTTAGAGTGGGATTCTATAACTGACAATTATTATCATTATGGTCATTTCCTATATTTTAGTATTTAGTATCTTCCTTCTAAAAAGTATTAATCATAACTTTAGCTGTAAGGTACTCTCATAAACTTGAAAGAGTGGGCAGTCAGTGAAATAATTATGTGCATATATTTTCCTTCTGCAAGCTATTCCTAGTGATTAAATTTATTTGTATATGCAAATTAAATGCTGTGCACTCATTACTTTAAATATGTTTTTCATTAGGTAAATGAAATGCTTATTGAAGATGATATAAGGCTCAATGTAAAATATTTTCAAAATAAGTTATAGGAGGGTTTTGAAAATGTATTTTTTGAATGTGGCAACATTATTTCTATGTCTAACTAAGTAGTGTATCTATTCAGTCTATTCAATATTTTTCTGAGTACATGCACTATTTTATAACCAAATTGTAATGAAAATTATAGTCTTCCTGGATGCACTATGGATGTAGTTTTTAAATTATTTAATTCCCATTTTAATTATACAGAAATATATGCTTTACCTTTGATTCTTGATGATGACAACATAAGGTAAAGATAAAGTGTAAAATGTTCTTTTAAAAGAGAGACCTACATAAACTCATTTAAAAACAACATACTGTTTCTCAGCAGTGCACCTCCACCAAAGAGACTAAGACATCTCCCAATTGTTATTAAAAATTATTAGAAGAGCTGGGGTCTATCTTATCTTTACCAACACTTAAGACAACATTTTTTCTCCACTGATTTTATCTCAACCTAAACACACTCTCATTATTTTTCTTATTATTAAAAGAAACAAGTAAAACCTTTATCTAGGTCTCCTTTTCCTCTGGTGAATGCCCTAGTTATTTCCTGTCAATCTTCTACAAACGTTCAAATATGTATCCTGATTCATGTACATGCTTTTTCTTAGGCTCAAGTTTCTTTGAAGAGACATTTGCTTTCTCTTATTCCACAGATTTCTGTTACTGAATCTCCAACTTACTTATGTCACCTCTTCTTCCTCAGTTCCTTCCAGTTTAAACCACAAGTTCAATATACTAGTCTGGTTGGAGGAATGTATTAGTGAATTTTCTCTAGAAAAGAGACAAAGCAAGAATGATTGATTGACTTTAAGGAATTGACTCCTGTAATTGGGGGTTTATCAAGATCAAAATCACTAGCCAGATGGCAGGGTGGACACTTGAACTCTCTTGTGGATGAGATCAGTAGGCTATAAGTAGGCTGGAAATTCTGGCGAGAAAACTGTTTACACTCTAGTGGGCACCTCAATGTCTGCCTTCAGTTGACTGGTTAAGGTCCACTCATGATGTAAGGGATAATCTGTTTAAGGTGAATTAATTGAGAAACTAGCTTCTTATAAATCCTTAAATAGTAAGCCTATGCTGGTATTTAACCAAACAAGCTATGCTAAGTTTACATATAGCATTAATAATTATAAGGAATAAAGTTTTTTTTAAAAAGCATTCTTCTTTATTAATTAAATTTATTTCATGTCTGTTAACAAAAACAAAAGCCAAGTGTTAGCATCAAGTCAATTAATATACATATAAGCAATTTCTTATGTATTATGATGAATGATTTGCAGCATGCAGTCAAAGGCCACAGAGACTCATTTTCATGCAGCAGGACTGGTTCTGTTCCAGAGCTAACCAACCACATGTTCCCAGTTGGGTTTAAAATTAGTTATGGATAAATAATTGGTAAGTGCCCTCCATTTTGGAAGGGAGATATCTATTAGTTTTTCAATCTCTATCACCCCAAACATTTATGGGTAGTAAAAATTGTGACAGTATCTCAGATTATAAAGAACCAAGGAATTGTAGTCACAAAATCTTTGACTTAAATTATGTGACTTAAATTGTGAGATTCTGAATTTCAAGTCATCACTATAATAGGATGAAGCTCTGGGGATTTTAGAAATAATTAGTATATATTTTATACTTTGGTGGATTGCAAATAGTGCTTTTTTTTAAAATATAGACTGATGTGTAAAAAAATGGGGTTTTTTTTTACTTCTTTATTCCTACAATTAAATCTGTGCATCTGGTTATGGATTTAATGACTATAATTTTATGAAAGAATGATTTTATATTAATGTAGTAGGTAGACTAATATTACCCCAAGAATTCAGCTTCCTAGCACATAAACATGGATAGGATTTTGAATATGATGAGCTATCACTTCCATGGTTTTGATATGTAAATTATGGCGCTAAGCTTTGCAGGTATAATTAAAGTCTCAAATTAAGCTATTCTAAATTAATAGAGGAGAAGATTTTGCTAGCTGAGACTGAAGTCATCAGATAAGTGCTTAATATTGACTTGGACATTTTGAAAAAGCGATTGAAAGCATGAGAGAAATTTTCATGCTGATGTTGAAGTTACAAAATACTAAGGCGTAGGAATTCTAAAAAAGTGAACTTGTAGTACAAGGCAATGAGCTTCCAGGAGTTGAAAATAGCCTTTGATGACAACTACATGAAAATGAGGCCTTTAGTTCTGCAAACAGAAAGATGTACAGTGTGATGAAAACTTGAATGAACATAGAAAAGGATCTTCTGTATTTTGTGGGGTTTGTTTTTGTTTTATTATTTGTGTGGTTTTATTTTTCTCATTCTTCCTCTAGTTCTGGGTCATTTAGTGTATTGCTTTCATTGCTTTTTTTATTTTCTGAGTGTTGTGTGAGAGGTTGAGATGGAGCCGCAAGAAGAAGTTAGGGATGAAATGCAAATATATAGTTAGGGATGAAGTGCAAAAATATAGGTTTTATTGGAGGTAATGAAGGACTTTGGGGAAGGGAAGGGACAGCAGAGAAAGAGACAGACAGACAGACAGACAGACAGACAGGAGCATCTTGAACTCCTGGGCGGTTCCGAGGCCAAGCGTTAGACCAGGGAAGCCACACCCGGTATTGGGGCGGTAGGACATATATGGGGTCTGAGCTACAAACATGTGGGCTAACAAATGAAAGGGGAAGTCTCCCATGCGGCGTCTGCAAGCTTGGGTTGGGAGATGACCTATGAGCCATCATCTTGTTTCACAGACTTGCTTCCCAGAATGTCAGAAGGGGAGCGTGTAAGATGCCAGAGGCAGGGCTTACAAAGTTCAGCAAGCTGTTCATCTCCTTCTTTGGAGGCCAGTGCAAAGGAGTGCAAGGGGCTGCTTGGAGCAGGCGGCAGCCTGATCCGACCCCGGCCCATACATGCACAACTCTTTAGTGATAACGGACATAGAATTCTATCCTTAACTGCTTCCTGCAGGTGCGGGGCGAAATGGGGAGATTAAGAGTTGGGAAGTATGGGGACTGGGCCAGCCAGCAGCAGACTATAGAAGTGAAGCAAAAGCTGGTTGAGGGTTAAACTGGAGATGGCTTTCGTCCATTCCTGTAAAAACTTAAACGCAGAGGGAGCTAAAAGTAACAGTACACAGATTATTATCAAAGGTTTGATGAGAGGCATAATCCAGGACATGACAGAACTTTGAAACCACGAGGACGGGTCAGTGGTGCCCTACTGAAGTTTTCTGATTTCATCAGCTATATTGTGGAGGGTTTTTAACATTTTGTTTAACTATACCTGATTTATTAATATAATCACATTTTATATTTAAAATATACATGTTCCCCCCTTTTCTGCTGTTGGCAAGTTAAGGACTCAGTGATTTTGTAAAGTGACTTGGGTTAGGGATGTTAGTTGTTTTTGGAGGGAGACAAGTGAGTTAGAAGTGGAGTCCATCATGAAGTGCACCTTGTCATGAAAGGTTTGAGCCTGAGGAATGGTTTGTCCTATTGCTTTTCCAGACATGCCAGCTGCAGTGAGAAAAGAAGTAAAACTGAGTCCTATTAGCACAGGTGGAAATACTGTGATTGAGCACTAGGTTGAATGAGTGAGTTGCACAGCCATTTAAACTTTTGCTTGTCTGTACAGGGTGAGCTGTGGAACTGTAGTCACTGGAAGGCAAGGGAACTGGCTAGATGTGTTGAGACATTTTGTTCATGTTCTGCTGTACCAGAAGAAAGCACCAGCGGGACTGCTAAGGGACGGGTTTACACTTTGGGTATGTTTACAAGAAAGTTGTTTACCTTGTTGGTGAGTAGGTGACGTATACTACAGAGAGAAGTTAGTATTGTTTTGGTAACTTGGATAAAAGAGTGGTATTGGCAAGTGGGGTTGGGCACTCACTAAAACAGTTTTTTGATGATAGGTGAGTTTCCTGGGACTGCTGATAGCAATGGATGTTGGAGTTAAGCACAAGAGAAGCAATAGAAGTTGTGTATCTTTGAGGGATTGAATAGGACTGTTTTTTTTAATGAGTTTTGCTTACTTAAAATAACTATTGCATTTTTTAAAATTGGTTTGTTAAGTTATTTTTACTTTCACGGATATTGTAGTGGTTTATGACTGGGTTAGAGTTGTGAGGAAAGGGTGTGAATCACCTGATGGACTGCCTGAAAGGTTTAAGAGAAATAGGTGAGGTGTAAGAAAAGTACAAACCAAAGGAGGGGCTGGTGATTGGGTTGTAGGCAGTTGTGGTGATGACTTTTGTTTGAGTTTTATTACAGGCATATTAGGTGGTGCAGGAGCAGGGGCAGGTAGACATCTGTCTGTGTGTTTTTAGAGAAAAGTTTTTTTAAGAGAAAGAGATAGCTGAGGTAACGTTTGCCAGTGGTGGTGGTGGTGTGTCTGGTATGGTATGGTTGATTAAATTACGTTTGCTATACATTAGCGTGAATGGGGCTTAGGAAAGAGGGAGACCAAGGAGTGGTATAGTTAGGGCTAGTGGAAGCAGGTTTACTTATGACTTTTTATAGTTTTAAAATTTAAAACTTTTTACAGTTTTAAAGTTTGTTTAGACAGATAACCTTTTATAATTTTATTTTTATTTTTAAAGAGGCTTGAGATTTGTACAGGTTATCTGCACCACTTCTTATTTAGTGTAAATGACACTTGTGTGATTTCAGACACAAGGCCTAGATTGTAGATGCTAAAGAAGAGCATAGGGTTTTATTATATAGAGGGAATGATGGATATGATGAACTAGATTTTTGACTTGGATGGCAGGAGAGCTATTTACTTACTGTTTATGATGGGGGATACTTTGCTGTTAGGAATTTTCTTCTTGGGAAATATGCAGATTTTTAGACCTGAAACTACAGTGTAGGTGGCTTGTTGCTATCCCTGGGTATCTATGACAGAACTGTTACTAACAATGAAAGTTAGACCTGGACTTGGATAGGGTTGATTTTAAAGTTAAAGTTGAGGTAGCATCAGGTCCTTAATTACCCGTGCGCAGGAGTGAGTGTCAAATCCCAGTGAGTCTGGGAGTTGAAGTGGGAAAGTTGGTGGGTTGAGGGAGGGAGAATGGCGCAAACATATGTTAGGGTTTCCAGTAAACATAAGGTAGATTTTTTTGGCGACTGGGGGACAGTAAAGACACAACTTGGTGTGAGAGCCGGTCCTGCCATTTGTGGGTGGATAATGTCTGTATGGGATTTTCCAGTGTTAACTTTAAAGCTTCTTTGGAAAGGGTGGCGGCGGCTGCTAGGGCCCAGAGCCACGGTGGCCAGCTTCTGGCTGTCATGTATAGTTGTTTGGACAAATAAGCTACGGGGAGTAGAGCAGGACCCAGGGACTGAGTTAAAACACCAACAGCAATACCTCAATTTTCATCCATGTAAGGTGAAGAAGGTTTGGTGGGGGCTGGCAAATGCGAAGGTGGGGAGCAGAGGAGACTGTGTTGGAGTTTGCTAAAGGCAGTCTTGACCAGCTGAGGAGAGTCAAGGGGGTCAACCGGGGTTGCCTTAGCTGCTTCATAAAGGAGTTTCGCTAGCAAGGAAAAGTTGGGGATTCAGTGTCTGAAAAATCCCACAAAGCTTAAAAAGGAAAGCATTTGGTTCACAGTTTCTGGAGCTTGGAGCTCCCTCACTGCCGGGCTGACAGTCCACTGTAAGCTCCTGGGTGGTGGGAGTGAGTTGCAGACCTAATCAAATCACAGTTGTACCTGAGAGCTAAGCTTTAGCTGTGAAACCCGATAGTTTTTGGATGCCAGGAAGTCTAAAAGTTTGGCAGTATGCTTCTGAGAGCAGGCTTCAGATGCACTGTACAGCAGGAGGTCATTTACATACTGCAGCAAAGGGGATGGTGAGAGGACAGTGCAGGAGTTCAGTGGTTAGCACTTGGCTAAACAAACTTGGGGAATTTCAGTAACTCTGGGACAAAACGCACCAAGAATATTTGGAAGCAGTTCCTCTGTCGGGGTCCTCTCAAGTGAAGGCAAACAAAACTGGCAAGCAGGGTTCAGCGGAATAGTAAAGAAAGCATCTTTTAAGTCAATTACAGTAAAATGGGTGATATCAGGAGGAATGCGAGACAAAAGGGTGTAAGGGTTTGGGACTACAGGGTGGATAGGGATTGCAGCCTCATTAATAAAGCGGAGGTCCTGTACTAAGTGGTAAGACCCATCTGCCTTTTTTGACCAGCAAGATAGGGATATTGCATGGATAGTGTACAGGTACAATTAATTGGTTAGATAGGAGACGCTGAATAATGGGTTTTAGGTCTTTGCCGTGAATGAGAGAGCTCGAAACTGGGTGTGAGATGGGAAAGTGGAAGGGTTTTTAAGACAAATGAAAACAGGCTGTTGATGTTTTGCAGTAACTAGTTGGAAAGTATCTTACCCTGCAGGGTTTATGCAGTGTGACAGTGCAGTGGAAGAGGATGGGGGTGGGGATTCAATGGCAGAGAGTGTTCGCAAAAAGGATACTGGGGGAAAAGTGGTTAGGGAGCCATTACATTGGAGACTAACTTCTAATTTGGAAAGGAGATCCTTACGCAATAACAGTGCAGGGCATAAAAGCATAATTAAAAAGGAGTGAGAATTAGGAAAATTCCTTATATTTAAAACCAGAGGAGGAGTTATTAAAGGATTTGAGGGTTTGCCATCAATTCCCACAATCGTGACCAGGAAAGGAGAAGTGGGGCTTGAGAAGGAAGGAAGAACTGAGAAGGTAACCCCTCAGACTACCAAAAAGGAGACTGGTTTGCCCATTACCTTGATTGTCACCCAAGGTTCAGCGAGGGTCACTAGGTTCGTGGAGTCCAGGCTTCCTCAATTGCTGTTAGCAGCCAAACCCAACAGTGCCAACGGCGGGTCGGAGGTTGGAGGGACAGTTCCACCGCGGCTTGGCGCCGTGGGGCAGTCGCTTCTCCAATGGCCCTGCTGACCGTACACCGGGCAAGGCATACTGGGTGGTCGAGGCTGTGAACAGTGTTTAGCCCCATGTCCTTCTCAGCTACATTTAACGCACGGTCCAGGAGGCTGACGGTTAGAGGCGTGGCTGGAGTTGCCGCTTCCTGATGTCTTCTGACCCCTTCCTTTGGTTGGCCTCAGAGTTGAAACCAAGACCTGTGTCTGCCGGCGAGTCTGCTGATAGGCTTGGGACTCACACATTCTCTCAGTCTGTTCCTCTGGGGCATTATATACCTTGAATGCCATGTTTACCTGGTCACCGGTGGGGGTTTGAGGGGCATCCTCGGCTTTTTAAAGTTTTCTTTGTTTGTTTTTAATATCAGTAGCTGACTGTGTAATAAAATGGGTGGTTAAGACAGTGATTTCTGCCAGAGAGGCAGGGGTTAATTTAGTTAACTGATTTAAGGCTTAAGTTGGACCTGAAAGAAAAGCTGCAGGACTTTTATTTAACTGCTGAATAATTTTTCGTAGCTTGTTAAAGTTAACTGTTTGTGTTAGTCCGGGTAGACTAGAGGAATAAATTTCAAAGACACACATATGGATTTAAGGAAAGAGTTTATATACAAAAGGAATGTGACACTAAGAAGGCATCCCAATCCAGTCCAGTACAGTCATAAGTCTGATATTAACCCATATGCCCGAAATCAGTCTACAAAGTCTCCTTCCGACTCACAAAGTCACAGGTCAGTGGGTGCAGAATCCTGGCGCTGGCAGGGGTCTCCCCATGGCTCCTCACTTCCAGAGCTCAGGGTGCATCAACAGCATGCCACTCCAGCTTCAGAGGTCTGGCTCCATCAGGGCAAAGCTGTGTGGTCTCTCCGCCGGCTCCTCCAGCTTCTCGGACACTGCCATCTTGTCTTTTCTGTGACTCATCGCCTCTGAGACTAACTCCTAACAACTGGGGAAGATAGCTTCTCATCTTCACAAGGGAAATATCATATTGGGAGATTTCCCAGAAGTCTCAAAAGAAAGCCATGCCCACATAGAAGCCTCATTGGCTACTCAATGACTATCTCCAAATTAACAGGCTAGACTCCACCCCTCCATTTCAATCATAAAATTAACATAAGCACATGACTGCCACACTGTTTTATGAGAGATGACTTACAAGTGTAAGAAAGGTATTGGAACTCCCTAATAAAGATGGTAGGGTTTTGTGAGAAAATACCCAGTGGCTTTTCACAAAGGTGGTAGCTGAGGCTGTGGGTGTTGCCATAGAGGAGACTGAATAGGGAAGGAACTAGAAGAGGGAGAGAGAGTCCAGGGAGCCCGACGGGTTTGGCTCTGGGGAGGAGACATTGAT
>PVJH01029081.1:0-26523 GCA_004026705.1 Nesogale talazaci | reverse complement strand
CCAAAAATCTAAACCAATGATCATTGAATCAAATCTCAGGGTGACCCTGTGGAGCTTAGCATTTAGGGTTTGTTTCTTTGACTGCAATCTTTTATGGAAAGAGATTTCCAGACCTTTTATCCACAGCACTAAGCACGATTGGGTGGATCTGAACTGCCTACCTCTAAGTTAATAGATGAGTGTGAGCTATTGCGTATAACCCAGGAGCCTGTTTAGACGAAAAGGAAACCACTACCATTGAGTTGATTCCGAGTCACATGTAAGGTCTCTGGAACTGTACATCTCTACAGAAGCAGACAGATACTTGCATATTTCTCTAGGTTTAAACTGCTGAACTTTCTTACATTCAGCAGCTCAATGCCTAACCCACATCACCACTCCCTGGGAACTCAGATAGAAGTATATAATTGGGGGGAAAAGAACTCATTGTCATTGAGCAGATTTTAGCTTCTAGGCAACCCCAGCTGTTACTGACAAAGGTACTGTATGGGGTGTGCAGTGCTACAAGTTGGTCTTGGATAAAGTACAGCCAGAATGCTCCTCAGAGGCAAGAACAGCAAGACTGCACCTCACAGACACATTGTCAGGAGAGATTAGTGCCTGGAGAAGGACACCATGGCCGATAAAGTAGAGGGGCAGATAAAAAGGGGGGCTACCTTGTGGGGTTCAAACATAAGCACAATGGGAAGGAGAGCACACGACCGACAAGGTTTTATTCTGTCTGACTTGATGCCATCTAACCATCTTCACTCTATGAGATCACTAAGACTTTCTTTTGCTGGCTGGGCAGCCAATTACACTACTGTCTAGCTAACTCAGTCCTTTTCCCAGAGCCAAACATGGTTGGACAAATACTGTTTAGACTCCCTAGCATTTTAATGATACAAATAACATATCTCTTAGTTTGGGTTCCAAACATACACCTCAGGAAACTTCTTAACGCTTCATGAAGCAATCCTAACAAGGTCCAAACCAAAGATGCTCGCATCTATAAATCTGCAAATAGAGAAACTTCACATTCATTCTTTAATTAAAAGCTACAGAACATTTAGCAATAAACTCAGGAGTGGAAGGAACACAAGAGATTTCACGCTTAGTAAATTTTGTCATTGGACACGTTCATAAAGGTCGAAATATTGAATGTGTTAGGTGGACTTTGGAGGGCTCCTCATTGACCTCTGAGAGTGGGACACCATCAAGGTCTGATGACCCCCGAATAACCTGGGGCGACACATCCCCATTCACCTCTCCATTTGCAAAATCTAAGAGGAGGCATTTATGGATCACAAGTCCTTTTCCCTCGATCATTCCAAAATCACATATGGATGACACTCATGCATCAGCAACAGCACAGTTGTCCTCTCTAGTCTACTCATCAGGCTTGTTTCTCCAATGCAGACAGAGATCTATCCAGCTGTGGAAAGAGATCATAGGTCCTCACCCACTCAACATGTGCCCCCCCCCCAATCAAACCCAAAAAGAAAAATTCTGTTCTAACAGGGACACTTCTTTGCCACTTATGACCTTTTTTTTTTTTTTTTTTTTTTTGCTGATGAGGGGCCTGGGGGACATCAAATGAAGATAGTCCTTGATCACTCTCTATTGTTAAGTCATTAAAAAGAAGCAAATGATTTCTGTGGAACAATGACAGCTGCAGGCACGTGCAGAAGCATGACACAATATGTGCATTTATGTATTATGAGAAACGAAGTATAAGCCCCCAATAAAATGATTTCTGTGGAGTCAATTCCAACCTGTGGAGAAATCACAGAACACTGTGCAGAACCTTGAGCTTTTCAATGACCACATGTGGCCTATCTCTGGGTCTTCTTTATGGTGCTTGAGTCGGCTGTTATGGCATGGTGTATTTTGGATGCCTTCCCAACTAGAATCATCTTCTAGTATTATATTGGGTGTGACTCAGAGGGCTCCCTGGACTACTTTTTGGGAGTACATTTCTGGCCCTTTATTCCTAGAGTGCCTAGTCGGGAAGCTTTGGTGAAATCTAGCCACCATTACATAGTTCTACTAGTTTTTGATGTACAGCAAAATAGCTTTCAACATCACAGTCATACACAAGGCATAAATGGGTGGCAGCCAAGAAAAGTAAAGGAAGGGGGGTGGTGCAGAAATCCACTGCCATCAAGTAGATTCCGATGCATAGTGATCATAGAGGATAAGGCAGAACTCCTCAGTGGATTTCCAATACTGTATCTCTTTATGAGACTAGAAATCTCTGTCTTTCTATTGAAGAGCATCTAGTGATTTCCAACTGCTGACCTTGTGATTAGCAGCTGAATACATAACCCTCTACACTACCAGGGCTTCTGAAGATGGAATAGCTCTTTGTAAATTCCAACATGAATTGTCACTCCCCTTAAGGACACTGGAAATGCTAGTTCTGCATTAGGATGTGAAAACAGAATGATATGGAAATTCTTAGGAACTTATGTTTCTCTCACCAGCCCCTAACAACTTAATAAGAAACTGATCAGTAGACCTTATAGTGAAGGGATAGAATAATTCTAGGCAATGAATCCCGAAGAGTCCTGCCCCCAACAAAACTATCTCCTTACAGCTCCAAGAGTCCATATTCTCTTACATAATCACTATCTTACAAGGATGCACAGCATGGCTGGGAAAGAGTCCTCTGGAGCCCTCTCCACTTGTGCCTAGACTACCCTACTGCTGAGAAAAGTGGGCTCTGCTGCTCTCTGCTTCCCAGCCTCTCCAGGATCTTCACTTCCTGGCGCCAGGGTATGTGTTCTCTGTCCTTTTTTGACATGATAGAAGCAAAATTCATTCATACTGGTTTCAATTCAACCTGCACCTACCAGCTCCATCACTGTGGGCAAATGATTTGACCTATCTGCCTAATAATAGGATCATTTTGACGATTGAGTAAGCTATTGATGAAAATGGATCTATCACAGGACAAGTACCTTTAAGGTGCTCTGTGGGCATCAAATGCTTTTCTTCAAACAGTCAACATGCACCATTGAATCCATTTTAGATGAACTAAGAAGTACTCTTAGTACTTAGTACTAAGTACTAGTACTTAGTCTCTTTGGTTCTGAAATACACTTCCTTACATTTTTTAGACTCCCAAGCAATCTATTAGGTCTGCCTCTCTAGAGAGAGCAGGAGACCAAAAATATCATTCTCCAATATGTTGTTAGTTGTTACTGAGTCAGTTGCAACTCATGATGGTCATATGCAGAGCAAAACAAAACATTGTCTGGGTCCATGCCATCTCTATGATCATTAGTATGTTCAGCCCATTGCTCCAGGTACTGTATTGGTACTTCTCATCAAGGCTTTCTGTCAACTTCAGGACTTCAATTTACCAGACATGGTATCTTTTTTCCAGAGACTGGTTTCCCTGAGTATGCATCCAAAGTAACTAAAACCCTGGCTTCTAAAGCAGATATTCAACTACCAATAATAAGAAATAAAATTTATGGAAATAGACTACTGGAAGGTGTTTGGATGCCATCCCAGAAATAGGAAAGAACAAGAAAAGAGTTGGTATATTGAGCAACATTCTTCTAATTTAAAAGTGAAAGAACATGAACATTGCTGAGACTACAAAGGGGAAATGGAAATGGGTAAAGTAAATGAGTGCAAAATAGAATCTAGATTAACCGTAGTCATCGGATGGGAAATTTACATAGAATATCTGAAACGTCATTGTCATATATCACTAACGACCATCATTTGTGCTACTGGGCCCAAAGGATGAGACATTGAAGATGAAAAGATGAAACAGGAAAGTTCAGTTGCAGAATCTGTCATAAAATTACGTGTCAAAGAAGAGAATGCTCAAAATGTTATTGGAATTTCAAAACAAGCTGTCTAAAAGAAAAGGTTCTTACAGATAGATGCTGGCAAGACCATTTCAACTCAGCACCACCCATGTTCAACAGAACAAAAAACACAGCCCGGTGCTCCACCAGCCACACAGCTATTTTCATGTTTGGGTCCAGTGTTGCAGCTACTGTGTCAACCTATCTTGTTGAGGGCCTTCTTCATCTGTTTTATTATTTTGCCAAGCATGATGTCCTTCTTTAGGGACTAGGATTTCCTGACAACATGTCCAAATTACACAAGGCGAAGTCTTACCATCTTTGCTCCTAAGGAGAGTCCTGATAAAACTTCTTTCAAGATAGATGTTTGTTCTATGGGCAGTTCATGACACCTTCAATATTCTTCACCAGCATCATAATTCAAATTTATCAATTCTTCACTGGCCCTCCTTATTCAATGCCCAAGTTTCACCTTGAATCCATTTTAGATAAACTAAGTAGTACTCATTAGTCTCTTTGTATGTATATGAGGTCATGGAAAACACTATGGTCAAGTACATCTTAGTCCACAAAGTAACAACCTTGCTTCTCAACATTTAAAGTGGCTTATGCAGCGGATTCACCTCATGTAATGCATCTTCATCTATTGACTGCTGCTTCAATGAGTATTACTTGTGAATCCAAGCAAGATGACATTATTGACAACTTTAATCTGTGCTCCACTGATCATGTTGTTACCTAATGATCTAGTTGTGAGGATGTGTGTCTACTTCACATTGAGCTAGACTCCATCCTGAAGGCCATAATCTTTGATTTTCATCAGAATTGATGCTTCATGTCGTCCTCCCTTCCAATAAGCAAAGTTGTGCTATCTGCATATCATAGGCGGTTAATAAGCCTTTCTCTCATCCCAGTGGCACATTCTTCTTCATATAATCCATTTTCTCTGAGGATTTGCTTACATATAGAAGAGTAAGTGTGATGCAAGGATATAGCCCTGAAGCACACCTCTCAAACAAGTTTTCTGAATTAAACAACAACAAAAACATACTCTATTAAATCAGTTTTGTAAGCATAAGATTCAAGCTGGTAATTTTATTTTAAGTTTAAGGGTAAAGGTATTAGCCTATTTACCATTACCACCAATTCCTCCTCCAGTACACACACACACACACACACACAGGGAGAATCATATTCCCTTGAAGAAACAAAATGCACAACTCAGTAGAGATACATGACTGAGGACATTAACCATCCTGTACGTCCATCCGTAAGTCAATCCACACCAATGCTGGCTGCAGCACACACTGCAGACACTCATAGGCAGAAATCCTATAGTGTAGCACGAACCTGCCTTTCATAAAACACATCCTCCACAACACATGCTTCTCTGCAAATGAGTGACTCTGTGCATGACTCATCAATACTCAAGGGGAAGGTCACTGGTAGAAAACCCAAGCAAGCAAAGCATGTAGCTTTCCAAGCGAGAGCACAGCCACCAGGAGATGAGATTCAGGAGCAGCAGCAGCAGCTGTGATGATGTGTTCATCAGAAGTCACAAGAAAACCCTGCCTCAACAGGTTTCCAAAGTGAGGGAGCATGTTTTACCTCATACACTGACATCGCATAGGGCAGTATACGGGTAGACTCACCATGGTTCACCAGAGCACCAAGAACTCAGCATTGTTTTCATTCTGCCATCGACAAGCACCAACTCTTCAAGGCAACTTCCTCAGTGGTCACATGAAGCATGGTCACCCCTTCTTCAAGCTGCTCATCCAGGTAGACATGGCACAATTCTGTGGAGAAAAGGGCATCTCTGTCTGTGGGCTCATTTTTAAGAATAAGGTGTCCTTCATCCAAAGCCCCCTACCTGACTTTCCTTACATTTCAGGAGCCTGTCAAGGGTAATGTTTTCACCCAGAACTCCACCCGTGAAGTGGGTAATGGGAGGAGGACGGTTTACTTAGGTGCTCATGTTGCACACCTGAGTTACAATGGAGACTCGGGACTCAACCAGTAAGGATGGGCAAAGACCTGCTGGGTTTGGAAGAAGCAGCATCTCTTAGCAGTAGGAGATGATGGATGATGCAAAGAGATGCTCTTCATGGTAGAAAATGGACAGACCCCTCACCTTCCAAGGAACCCTGGGAGCACAGTGGTGAGTCACTCTGCCACTCACTGAAAAGATGGAAACCACCCTCTCTCAGGAGAAAGATGTGACAGTCTGCTTCCATGATGTCTTGGAAACACTAAGAAGCTATGAGACAGAATCAACCAAAGGGCAGCTGGTTGCATTCCACTAAAATTACCCTTCCCCCAAAAGCAGCTAGGTGACAGTGACTAAAAATGTGGGGAAGCTATGTGCTGTATCAGCACGCTGGGGTAGGGAGGCAGTGATCACATTTAATTAAATTATGTAAATCCTCCCCCCAAAGGCTGGTGCTCTTGTTTCCTTTCACAAAGAGGTGAAATGAACAAATAAATTATGAGACTCTTCTGATTCTCTTCCTTGGGAACGGTTACATGCACCTTGCCAGGAACTCAGAACAGACTTTAACCAAATTCCAACTAGATATTCGCCTGTCATTGTTGGGTGCCATCAAGTCCACTCTGACTCACAGTGAACACATGGACACAGACATGTCCAGCTGGCCAGCTCTCCACAGGAGTACAGTTAGCTGTGGTCCTGCCAACACTAGGGAGAATCCTTTTACTGTCACAATAGCCCCTTCACTACAGCTATATACATATATATATATACACATACATATATAGAATATCTATAGCTAGTCAAGTAACGTTAGTAGTGATGTCACTCATTAATTACATAATAACCGTCTGATAACTGCATCCTGTTTTCAGGTAAGAAAGATTGGTGCATAATAATCAAGTGCTTGAAACATTTTCTTTGATTTTTGTCTTTATTAATCATTTTATCAGAGGGCTCTAGGGCTCTTACAAATCTTATAACAAGCCACCACTCAATCTCATTAAGCACACTTGTACATATGTTGCCATGTTTCCAAAATAATTTTTTCTTCTTGAGCCCTTGGTATCTGCTCCTCTTTTTTTCCTCTTCCCTTCCCTTCCCCACCCTCCCACCCTCCAAAATCTTTAACCAGTTTTATAGTTTGCTGTTATGTCATGTCTTACACGGTCTGTTGTCTCTGTCCACCCACATTTCTATTTTTCGTCACCCTGTGAGGTGGGATATATATCTGACCTTGTGAGGACTCCCGGTTTCTCCCCTTTCCTCATGATATTGCTGTTCCCACTACTGTTCCTGTGGGTTTTTTCTGTCCTGAATTCCATATGTCACATGCTCTTATCTGTACTAATGTGTACTTTTGTCTAGCCAGAAATGCACGGTAGAACTGGGTCATGGTAGTGGGGGGCGGGGGAGGAAGCATTCAGGAACAAGAGGAAGGGTGTATGTTGTGTCAGTGCTAAACTACACCCTGCTATACTACCTCTCTTCCTTGCAACCCTTCTGTAGGGGGAGGTCCCATTGTCTACAGATGGGCTTTGAACCTCCACACCAACCCCCCTTTTCCACATCGAGATAACTGTTTGCTTTGGATCTTGTGATACCTGATCCCATTGAAACCTCATGATGACACAGGCTGGTGTGTTTCTTCCATGTGGGCTTATTTGATTCCCTACTAGGTGATTTGTTTGTTTGTTTGTTTAACTTCAAGCCTTTAAGGCCTCAGACTCTATATCTTTTGATATCCAGGCAATACCCACTTTCTTCACCACATTTGTTTATGCACCCATGTTGTCTTCAGCCATCATGTCGGTAAGGTGAGTATCAAAGAGTGTCAGGTTATTAGAACAAAGTGCTCTTGTGTTTAGGGGGGTCTACAATAGAGGCCCAAAGTCTATATGCTAATTTTCTTAAAATCTTTCAACTTTTATTCATCATTTTCACATTCATTAATTTCAAGTTAGGATTTTAAGAAGTATAGTGTCCTTGCTCTTATTTAACTACAATGTTCAGAACCACTTTCCTAGAAAGAAGGAGGAGGCAGGGTGTGTTAGTCTGGGTAGACTAGAGAAACAAATTCATAGACACACATATGGATATAAGGGTAAGGTTTATATACAAGAGGAATGGAACATTGAGAAAGCATCCCAACCCAGTCCAGTTCAAAGTCATAAGTATGATATTAGCCCATATGCCCAATACCAGTCTATAAAGTCTCCTTCTAACTCACAAAGTTGCAGACCAGTGGGTGCAGAGTCCCGGCGCTGGTGGGGGTCTCCCCATGGCTCCTTGCTTCCAGGGCTCAGGGTCCATCAACAGCGTAGTGGTAGAAGCAACTCAGCGCTGACAGAGGTCTCCACATGGCTTCTCCAGTTTCATAGATCTGGCTCCATCAGGGTAAGACCACATGGCTCCTCCTCCAACTCTTCTAGTTCCTGGGATGCTACCATCTTGTCTTGTCCATAGTTTGTTGTCTCAGAGACTGACTTTCCAGAACTGAGGAGATGGCCTCTCATCTCCACAAGGGAAATCTCAGGAGAAAGCCATTCCCACACGGAGGCCTCATTGGCTATTCAATGGCTATCTCCAAATTAACAGGCTAGATTCCACCCCTACATCTCAATCATGAAATTGACATCTTGAATACATGACTGCCATGCAGGGTTTTTCACTGGTGTTGATGAAATGTGAATGGCAGAACGATACCCTATGAAGTGTGAGATTCAGTGAGAGAAGGCTTGGCATTAAGCTTCATCTCTGCTGTTTAACCCTGTCTTCTAGTCAGGCAAAATACTTGCTTTCTAACTAAGTACAGCTGTGAAGGAATTTTTGCTTTTTAATGAAGTCCATCTGTGAAGGAATTCAAATCTAGTCATGGAACTATCGTAGGGAAACTACCCTGGAATTTCCTGGTAGACCCAAGCTAATAAGTCAAAGAAGAGCTGATACATTTTAATTATAGGGTTGACAAAGAATATTGACTACCCCATTGACTATTGAAAGAATGGACAATCCTGAGATTTTCTTCTCCCTTAAAAATGTATACCAGTGTTTCCCAAATGGCCCTGGAACAATCCAGTGGGAGCTGCAAAAGCAGATATCTATATCTTATCCTGGATTGTGGCATATAGTACAAAATTTTTTAATTACCAAGGGGGCACTGAGCAATTTCTTAGCTTAAAAGGGGACCAAATCAAAATCAAACTCTCTGCCGTCAAGTCAATTCTGAATCATGGTGACCTTATAAGGCACAGTGCCCCTTAGAGTCTCTGAGACTATATCTCTTTACAGAAATAGAAAGCCCAGTCTTTATCCCACAGAACTGCTGACCTCATGGTTAGCAGCCTTGTATGTAACAACTATGCCACCAGTGTCTGGTAAAGGCGAGAGTAGGTCAAATAAGTTTGCGATGCTATGTTACAGTCTTGGAAACCCACAGAGGCTGTGTTACTCTGTCCTATAGAGAAGCTATGAGTCAGAATCTACCTGATGACAGTGAATATGAATTTGTTTTGTTTTTAACTGTTTGAGGCAGATGTCTCAAAAATTTTATTAATACAATATCTTTGGTATATTTAGGTTCAGCCTAAATGCTTCTACTGTAAACAAATCAACTAGGCAGCTCCATTATCTTTAACATAATGTTGAAAGGACCATGGTGACCCAAGCAGGTAAGTTTCCAATCAGGAAATAAAGAGGCACAGTCGATGGAGATCACTAACAGGTGGATTGTAATTACTTATGTTTTTTTTAAGTTTTGTTTTCCTGAAAGAGCAAACATCTTAACAACAAGGCATACGCCTTTATAGAGTCTCAGATGTTTTTCAAATTCCAGCAGAGTAGTGCATACAGTGTCTAAAATGATTAGTACAATTATACTTTTATAGGTGAAATATATAGTATGGTGAATAGACATTATTAAATATGAATTAGAATTTTGTTGAAGCAGTGATAGGATCCTCAGCTTCCGTGGGAGAGACCTAGGTTTGACTCCTGGCCAATGCATCAAAAACACAGCTACCTCCTGTCTGTCACTAGAACTTTATGGGTTGCCAACATGCTGAACAGGCCTGAGCTATGCAGACAGACCAGGAAGAAAGACTTGCTAATCGCGTGCCAAACAATAGTCCAATGAAATCTCAGTGAATCAGAGCAACCCCACCTTCCACTGATGATGGAGATGGTGCGGGAGCTGGCAGAAATCTGCCCTTTTGTGTGTGTGTTCACCATGAGTCAGGGGCTTAATGGTGGCAGCTCGCATCAACAAACTCACTTTTCAGATTATGTTAGGACTTGGCTTCGTCAGAGAACACAGAGCTGGGATGGTGGTTCGGTGCTATTTCTAATATCTGAGATTTGATTTAGTGACATGTGTTTGGCTGATTGCAGTTTATCAAAGGCAGCTGGAAGAGGAATTTGCTGTCTGGCACCAACCAAGATTTTGCTATGGCTTTTGCACTTCTTTCCTTTAATGATTCAACAAATGCATGTGATACAGTGGATAGGCTCAGATCTTACGAGACCTCATTGCTCAAGCCTTTTCTTTGCATTTAAGTTCCACAATGTTGAATTCATGTAAATATTTCTAAAACCATGCCTCCAAACTGAATCTTCAAAAACAGGCATGAAATCTAAACATTGAGGGGGAAGATATTAAAGAAAAGTCACATATTGACTAGATGACAGTGTCTTGAGGAGACTACCAGCCCAAATCAATGAAATACTATTTCAGCAAATTGGTCATTGATCAGTTATGTTCCCCTCCACCACGAGCTGGTGTGCTTTCAAATCCAAATGGCTTGTTAGGGAGAGAACAAGAGATGGACAACCAGGGAGCCCCATTGCCTGCATTCTGGCCTCCTTTTCTTTGAACACCACAGGAAAGCACCACAGCGAGTCCTCGGTAATGGAGAGCTGTTGATCTCTGAGTTATCAGGAATACAGTCTTAGTGTGAAGTATTAATTGTAGCTGATAAAAGCAGGGGCTTGCTAAAAATGGTTTAAAAAACTCCAACTAGCAGGAGAAGCTGAAGTATCCAGTAGAAAATGAATCGTCTCAGAAAATTGGTCTTGCACAAACAGCCATATAGTGACAGCATAGCTTCTGACAAAAGTGTCTGTCCCTGCCCTACCTATTTTGAATGCCCTTCACAAGAACATACAATTCATTGTTATATCCAGTTATATCCATAGCCATCCAACATTGACCGCAGCACTGGGCTCATGGAGTCTCTGAGGCTGTAATCTTCATAGAAGCAGATGATGCTGGGTCAGGTCTTTCTCATACGTATGGGAACCCATGAAGAATTGTGAAGCTGGGGGGCCAGGGGACAGATTTCAATGGATTTGCATCTGCTCTTCGAGGATTCAGAAAGGATCCTCCATTTCCTTTTTTCTTCTTCTCTCATAATATCACCAGATGATGAATTCTTTCTAGGGGCACTTCCCTGGGTCACTATGTAGTGACCTGCAGCTTGCTCTTGTGACTGTTGACTGTTGTCCAGGGGACTCTGACACATGACGCCAGTATACACAGCAGAATGAAACACAGTCTGGCCCTCCACCATCCTCACAGTTGACAGCATGTTCCAGTCCATGTTAGCTAATGTGCCTACCCATCTCACTGAGCCCCCCTGGCCCTAACTAACCCTCTCTCACACTAAACATGGTGTCCTGCGCTACTGGACAACCTCTCCTCATTGTCAAGAGTCCGACAATGTTCTCTTGGGATTCCTAAGATTTTCAATGGCTGATTGTCAAAAATAGATTTCCAAACAATCTTCTTAGGCTCTCTTACTCTGGAAGCTTTGACGAAAACTGTCCACTCTGATACATGATATGCTGGTAATGACATAGCTTTCAGAATCAAGGCCACCCACAGGCCACCACACATAGGACCACAACTGGCAGGAGGTGGTGGATGGCTGTGTTAACTACATAATTTTCAAGTCAACTTCAAGTTATGAAAGTGTAGGGGTGGAGTCTAGTCTGTCAGTCTAACAGTACCTCCTGATGGGTGTGGCCTTCTCATAAGGAGAATCCTGGGAACTTTCTCTATCTATCTATCTATCTATCTATCTATCTATCTATCTATCTATCATCTATCTCCTTCTCTCTCTCTTCACCTTCCTGTTGACAAGCCATACTGAGATCTGTGAGAACCCTAGAGATGTATCCACCATCACTGGATCCATGTAATGCAGAAGCAACCCACAGAGAATTGTGTTGCATAGGAGGAAATTTCAATGCATTTGCATCTGTTCTCCTGAGGATTGAAAAAAGATCCTCTTCCATTTCTTTCTTTTTTATTATAGGGTGCAACCTTGCACCAACAGATAAGTATTGATGCTCCTGCATTCTGCACCATTGTGAGTGGCTGCATAAGTCTGAAGAGCGTCTTATGGACTAGCATTGGACTTATGGACTTGATCTAGACTGGGCTGAGATGTTTGCTTGATATATAATTACTTCTTCATATAAAGCTCTCTCTTGCACATACACACACACACACACACACAATGAGGGTCACTGGATTTGTTTCTCTAGTCACCCCGATCTAACACAATGGGTAACTTAGAACATCTCAAATATGACCTTACTGATAGTGTGTGTCTCCTAAAGAGGAAAACTTAGACCAGAGATGTTACAGAAAGTGGATTATTACAGATGTAGTTGGTTACAATTTAATGCCTTGTCATTTGATCTCCCTTTTGACCCATTTGTTCTAGCTTTAATATATTCTACTTTATTTGGGATTCAACATTTCCTCAATTTTATTTTGCTGTTGGAGTTTGGGGGGTTTATATGTATGTGTATGAAACCTAGGATAGGTAAATAAAGGCAGTAATTGGATTAATAGTATCTTAGAGATATGGCAGGGGAAGTTAAGGGGGGGAATGAGGAAATAATAACAGAATACAAGAAATAAGAAAATGTGCTAAAATTGATTGTGGTGACAATTATGCAACTCTTTATAATATAGCTGATTAAAATCATTACTTATATGATATATTAATTATGTCAATCAATCTGTTAAAATAATATGTGAATTGAAGATCAAAAAGCAATGAAAATTATTATTGCAGTCTTGAGCATAACTATACTTATGCAGACGTAAAAAAACTCAGTCACCATTTTCATTTCTTGATCAGGGTGAGTGGAGGTGCTTCTTCAGGTGTGTTTTTTACGTCATGTTTAACTGATGTTTTTCATATAAATGCTGCAAGAGATCAGTACACTCTTAGAATATGCTCTCATGAGTTGGGACTTACAAGTGCCTACTGAATGATTATAAAATGGCAGGAAATGTGTATATATTCAAATATATGTGTGTGCATCCAACATGTTTATTCAAAACTCACCACCATTGAGCAATTCTGGCTCACAGCAATGCCATAGGACAAGGAGAACCGTAACTTCTTCCAGGCATTGAAAATCCCATCTTTCTCCTAAGAAGCAGTTAGCAGTTTCGAAGTGCTGACCTTGCAATGAGGTCACTACGTAGCCACAATTCAACCAGACCACATAGATAGTAGCTATGGGTAGAAATTGCACGGCATCTGAAAACAGCATAGCTACAATTTCTTCATTGCTTAAACAATGTCAGGCATTATGCTAAATTATATCCATGAGTTAAGCATTACCATCTACATCTCACAGTAAGAAAACCTGGATGTAAAATAAACAAAGTCGGGCTGAGCCCCGGTGGTGTAGTGGTTGTATGCGGGACTGCAACCCACTGGGTTGGCGGTTCAAATCCAGCAGCAGCTTCCCAGGAGCAAGGCTGGGCCTCCTACTCCCACCAGAGGGCAGTGATGCCCCCCCAAAAAAATAAATAAAGTTACCTATCCAAGGTCAAATTGTAGATGGCAAACATGTAACCTCTGCTATCGTTGTTGTTAGGTACCCTTGAGTTGCTTCTAACTTAGAGCAACACCATAGAGAAGAGGGAAAAATTCAGCTCAGTACTCTATCACATTTGCAATTACTCCTCTAGTTGAGCCTATTGTTGGAGTCACTGTGTCAATCAACCTTGTTGCAGGTCTTTCTCTTTTTCCCTGACCTTCTATCAAGTATTGACATATTGCTCCTAATACACAACTAAAATATTTGAGATGAAGTCTCCCATCTTTGCTTCTAAGGACTATTCAGGCCGTACGTTGTCTACATCAGCTTTTTTCTTTTTTCATTCTTTTGGCAGTCTATGGCCAATTCACTCTCCTTAGTCCACACCATAGTTCAATGGGCTCCATTCTTTGGTCTTTCTTGTTAATTATCCAGCTTTAACATAGACATAAGATGATTGAAAAGACCATGGCTTGGACCAGGAGAGCATGTTGACTATTACCCCAAAGGGTGGTGATTCAAACCTACCCTGTGGCTCCACAGGAGAATTGTGCGTTGATCTACGTATTTGGGAATGAGACCTCCTTGATGTCCTACTTTCTTTTTAATTTTCTCTCATAAAATGCCAGATGATGTTTTTTACTTCTATGAAGATAATGAAAATTCAGATGGGGATCCCTATGATGGCAGCCTTAGACAAGAGTCACATTATTGTGGGTACCCTCAGTATGGGAGGGAGAGGATTAGGACAAAATACTTGTGAGGCAGGAAGGCTGTGTTCAAAGAACCAAAGCCATTGGAAATATTTTTGCAATCTCTGCAATGACACAGTAATTGTCCCATCTTACATTTGGTGATCAGTTGACTATTCTGTGGTCAGGCAAGCTTTCAGATATTGAATGCCATGCTATGGTTTTTTAACTAACAATCTCCTTCCCCTTCACCCTTCTATCTTTCTTGATTATCTAAACATTGCAAATCTCAAGAAAAAAGATTTTCAAGTTGTTCTTTGTTGGGATAGTGGTAAAAGCCAACCTCTAAGTAATTGGAATTACCTAATTGGATCAGAGGAAAATGTTGATGCTGGCTCACCACCAAAATGGCTTACAGGGGGCAAAAGAGGATCCATTAAGAGCCACTGAATTTCTCTACAAATAATATTACATTTTCTTAATATAATCAGGGAAATCACCCCAAGAAACAGTAGAATATGTCCCTTCATATAACTCAGCCTTAATGACTTTCTTTGATTCAAAGCACCAATATTTTTGTGGCACAAATATCCAACTATCTTTAAAAGAAATTGGCTTGTTTTGTTTTATGTGAGAGATTATGCTACAAAGATGGTCCAGTGCACAAACATTTTCCACATATTTTCATGGAATATTTTCTCTATCAGTATGAAACATATTCACTCTCTTGCCTCCCTGGTTTGCAAGTCCTAGTGGGAAAAATCACTTGGACTATACTTGTGCTCATTTGTTGAGTGGGCATGCCCTTAGGAAACACTTGCAAATTAGAGGGAACATTGGCTTAGAGGAAGATGGACAAAACAGTTAAGAGAGGTTGAAAGAGTTAGAGCGAAAAAGGGAATGTTTAAGGGTGTAAAAGTGTTTAGGTAAAGACTTGAACAAACATTTCAATGGATGGCAACAAAATATGCTCACCATAGTTAGTCATTAGGGAATATTTACTTCCACAAAATGAGTTGCTACAAAGCACCTATAGAATGGTTTAAACCCAAACTAAATATTGGCAAGAATCCCTTATGTAATACTCAGTGGAAATTAAAACAACATAACCACTTTGATAAATCCTTTGGCGATTTTTTTTTAGGAAGTTAGGCATATGACTCCACAATTTCACTCAACAGTGTATTGAATGTGTTAAGTATATACCCAATAGATAGGAAAGCATACATCCACAAAAAGGCTTGCATACCAACGTTCATTAGCTGCTTTATCCACAACAGTTTAAAAGCAGGAACAACTCAAATCGCCACGAACAGGTGAATGGAGAATCGCATTGATGCAAGAGAGCCCTATTCACTAAGAGAAAGGAATGGATTATGGGAACAGGCAACATCAGGGAGAGACCTCAAAAATTTTATGGGAACCAGATGTTAAACAGCACACAAGAAATCCTAGCAAAAGCAAACCAATCAAGAGCCCTCTAAAGTATGATGCAAACAATACAGCAACATGGTTTCCAAGGGCCAGTGGTGGTATTGTTATTGTTAGAGGCCCATCACAATGACTTTCAATCATAACAACCCCATGAGGCCATATAAAATTGTCCCATGGGGTTTACTAAACTGTAATCCTTATGAAAGCAGATTGAAGCTCTTTTTTCTGCACAGTGGCTGGGTAGGTTCAAACTTCTGGCCTTTCAATTAGCTGCCAAGCGCTTCACCATTGAAACACCAGAACTTTTGGGGAGTCAGTGCTGGGGAGTCAGGGGGTTGGCAAAAGTTGTGCGAGAGCAGCCCTAACAAAACTTATATTGATTCAAACCATCTGTGTCTTGACTGGGATAGGGATTACATGAATGTTTCTATTCACCAGGTCCCTGGGTGGCACAGATAGTTAAGCAATAGACTGATGACCAAAAGTAGCTGCTTCAAACCCATCAAGAATGATGTCAGGATCAAGACCTGGGAATTTGCTTTTCAAAGGCCACAGCTTTGAAAACCCAAGGGAGCATTTTACTCTGCACACATAGGGAGAGCCACCATGAGCCAGCATTCAACTTCACAGGCAACTGACAACAATAATATGTTTGTTGGAACTCATCAAATGTTAAGACTTTCAATGAGCACACATTCACTACAGTTTTTACACTTGCACACAGAATGTACCCGGTAAACATGAAGAAGATGGTGAGGGTCTTGAAAGAGAACAGCTTAAGCAGGTACTGGAATGGGAGGTTGATAGAATCATTACTATAGTAACTTAGTTTAACATGAGGAACTCCATCTTGTTTCAAACCGTCTTTACTGCCTGCTAACAGTTCGTCTTCCTTTACTTTCTCCCTCTCTTGGCTCACTCAATAAGACCTTGATTCTTCCAAGATGTGGCAGTTACATAATCGTTTGTCAACCTGAGTGAAGGGGTGGGGTTTGGCCAGTCAATGAGGTCCTAACCAATGTAGTATCTATGTCACCATGGCCTTCTCCTGAGGATTCTGGGAACTCCTGTCTTCTTCCCTGGAGGCAAGACACACTCTATGATTCGCATTTCTGTTGACATGTCACATGGAGACACAATGATGGGGCCAGAACCCTGAAGCTGGAGGAGCATGTGTGGACCCATGTCAGCACTGAGATGCTTCCACTACCACTGGATCTAATTGACTTTCCACCCGCTGGTCTGTGATCTTCCTGCACTCAGCATCATTCTATGGCTGAATGAATCTAAAGAAGAACTTATGGACTAGTATCAGACATATGGGCTAATATGGGACTTTTGGACTTGATCTGGACTGGGCTGGGATGTTTCTTAATATGCAATTTGCTCATTGATATGAAATTCTCTCCTACACATTTATGAGTGTCAATGAATTTGTTTCTTTAGTCTACTCAGACTAATACATGAGACAGCTCCAAAGTCTACCTGCCCAATTAGCACAAGAAATGTACACTATCTTGTAAGACCTTGAATTAGTACCTACAGCTATGCTTCTCTCCCCCAACCCCATTACTCTGTCAACCTCATAAGAATGTAATGGCTAGAATTCCCTTCCCCTTGAGCCAGTCCCCTATTTTGAACTATAAATATTGTGGAGTTTCTTTGTTCTGGATAGAGAGGTTTCCAAATGCTAGCCTATGCTGTGTCCAACTGTTTAATAAAGACATTAATTATTAATACTGTGGTGTGCTCTCGTCCTGTTTAAAACAATTGCCACAGTATTTTAGGTAATACAGGAAGGAAAAGATAAAGTCAGGGCCTTCTCTCTGAATCAAACTGATAGGACCTCTCTTATTGAAAGCCAGGTGCTTTAATCCTTTCTTATTTTGACTTCTAGCCCTAAACTGTCAGAGAAGTCATTTCTATTTGTTGAAGTCATCCGGTTGGGGTATTCCTGTTATAGCAGCACTAGATAATAAAGACAGTACATTTTGCCTTCCCAATAGAGTTAAAATAAATCACTCCAGAGTGAGGTAAGGAAACCTCACTACCACCAAGAAGAAAAGCAGGAGTGGAACACTTCTCTGGATCCAGGGTTCCTAAGTTGAGAATCGCCTAGGCCCAGGAAACAGAGAAAACCATGGTACCAAAGATGGCAGTATCAGAGAAATGACAACAGCAGATCCAGGAAAGAGGTAGAAGATGATACAGTGGCTGTGGTTGTTATATAATTGTATGTCAGTTTGAAAGGATAAAGAGTGAAGGTGTGGATTCTAGCCTGTCAATCAGGTGATAGCCAATGAGGTCACTGTGTGAGCATGGTCTTCTCTTGAGGATGCTGGGAACTCCAGTATTCCTCCTTGAAGTCAGGAGACTGTCTCTCAGCTCAGTCCCTAGAAGACATTCTTGTTGACAAGCCACATGGAGACGAGCTGAAGGTAACTATGGCCTTAGAGCTGGAGAAGCCCTGTGGAGGCCCCTGCCAGCACTGGGATGTTTACACCACCACTGGATCCACAAGGCTTTCCACCCATGGCTTGTGATCGCCCTGCATTCAGCGTCATTTCATGCATTTCATGAGTCTGAAGAGGAATTTATAGATTGGTATGGGACATGGGGGCTAATACTGGATTTATGGACTTTATCTGGACTGGGCTGGGATGTTTTCTCAATATTCAATTGATCTTGTATAAAGCATTTTTTGTTTGTTTTTTGGTCTGAGTATAGTGTACTTTATTGATGGTACATGACAAGGTCAGGCTCTCTAAGCCCCTCCCCTTCCTTCAGGGTGTCTGCATGGAATATTCTCAGTGTGTTGGGGGATTGAGTTGGGGACAAAGTTTCCCCAGCAGCAGAGGACCTCTTCTCCTCTAGTGCTGTTTCTGGGACTGGTGGTTCAGGGAGGCTCTTCCTTCTTGGAGGTCATGTGGGTCATGAGGTCCACCACTCTGTTGCTGTAGCCAAATTCATTGTCATTCCAGGAAAAGCACTTGACAAAGTTGTCATTGAGGGAAATTCTAGCCCCAGTATCAAAGGTGAAAGAGTGGGCATCACTTTTGAAGTCATAGAAGGCAACCTGGTCCTCAGTGTAGCCCAAAATGCCCTTTAGGAGACCAATGGCAGCCTGTTACGTAGCCTTTTATATATCATTGTACTTGACAGCTTTCTCCAGATGTCAGCTGAGATCCATGACTGACACATTGTGCGTGGAGACACGGAAGGCCATGCCAGTGAGTTTCCTATTCATCTCCAGGATAACCTTGCCCACAGCCTTGGCAGCACCAGTAGATGCCGGGATGATGTTCTGGGCAGCCCCATGGCCATCAAGTCAGAGTTTCCCAGATGGGCCTTCCACGGTCTTCTGGGTGGCAGGGGTGGCATGGACTGTGGTCATGAGTCCTTCCACGATGCCAAAAATGTCATGGATGACTTTGACCAGGAGGCTTAAGCAGTTGGTGGTGCAGGAGACATTGCTAACAATCTTGACGGAGTTGTCATACTTCTTGTGGTTCATCCCATCATGAGCATGGGGGCATCAGCAAAAGGGCAGAGATGATCACCCTTTTGGCACTGCCATTCAAGTGAGTCCTAGCCTTCTCTAGGGTTGTGAAGACACCAGTGGACTCTACGACATACTCAGCACCAGATCTCTTGGAAGATGGAGATGGGCTTCCCCTTGATGACAAGCTTCCTGTTCTCACCCTTGATGGTGCCATGAGCGGGATAATACTTAAACATCTAAACCATGTAGTTCAGATCAATGAAGGAGTCATTGGTGGGAACAATTTCCACTTTGCTGGACTGGATAGCAGCCCTAGAGACCAGGCACCCAATATGGCTGATTCTGTTCATGCTGACCTTCACCATGTATCTCCGGGATGCAGCTGGGACTGCAGGGGAACTGGAAGGGGTGGCTGCCTATCACACAAGGGGAAGCAGAGAGCCTAAAGCTCTTTCTTATGCATATACGTATCTCCTTAGATTTGTTTCTCTTGTCTCCCTGGGCTAGCACAGTGGCCTTCCTGACCCACAGAGTAAATGGGACTGCAGCAGGCATACCAGCTCATGGACTGAAAGAGATGAATACCTTTTGGTTGAAGTTTGTTGGTAGGGCGGGGTGCCTCTGGCAATTTGTGGGAAGAGAAGAAAAAACTTGACAAAGACAGAGGCTAGATCTAGAGTCCAGGGAACAAAGAGTAGATGACCTCCAGGCACATTTGAGAAAGTATCCTGACCCCAAAATACTGTATCTCGAGTCATTCTTGATCATGAGTTTTCACCTATCTTTTCCTTAATAAACCCCATAACCATGTGGTCTATGAGTTCTATGTAGCCATTATAACAAATTATCGAATCCAGCCTAGAAGTTGAAAGTACTGTGGGAAGGATATTTGGTCTCAGTTTTTAAAAGGGGGGGTACAGGCAAGTGGAGGCATGTCTGATTTCTACTTCACAGGAATCAGCCATGGCCTATTACGATCTCAATTCTCTCCTTCAAAGTCTACCACCCCACGCCACCACTTTTGCAGTAAATTACCAAGAAGTAGAAGACTCCTTCAAATTAAGAAATAGTGAGAGTTGAAAACAGCATGGATAATGGCAATGAGTTACTTTTTGATGTGTCATGTCACTTATCACTGGGCATATTTGAGAAAACAATGCCTGGCCAAATGGTGGAATATCATAGTAGGCCTCTGGCCATAAGGTGAGAAATGGGACTGGAGGTTCCTGATTAGAAAAGCAATAGGGTGGATTTTGATCCCGTTTTATTAATGGAAAAGATTCCGGGAAACAAAAATCAAGGACATGGGAAAGAGTTTGGAGGGAGATACAGCCTATGTGGTGATCTAATTATGTGAGATAAAAAAGATATGTTATTGTTGAGTTGTCTCTGGCTCTTGGTAATGTATGTATTCTAGAACAAATCATCATTTGACCCTGCACCATCTTCATGACTACTGCTAAATGGGTATGCCCAAACCCCTTTAAAGCCACTGTATCTTCATGCCTTCCAACCCACTGGATCATATTCTTTTGTAATCCATTGAGTTTTCATTTTCCTTTTTTTTTTAAACAGATCATCAGGTGTATTTCTTAGTCTGGCTCAGTCCGGAAGGTCCACTGAAACTTTTCCACAGTGGGTAGCCATATTGGTATTTTAAATGCTAATGGAAAACCTGCCAGCATCATGACAGCCGACAGCCACCACAGACAGGTGATGGCATGCCATAAAAAAACTCATCTGCCTAAATTCAGGTGGTGGCATGCCATAAAAAAACTAATCTGCCTAAATTCTTGTGATCTACTTAAGAAATAGCAACCAGATTTTCCTGGGTTAGTAAGTAAAGCCCTGTTATTGGGTGACTATGAGGTGTGGTTGAGTTTGTTTGCGCTCGGAGCGATTATACCTGACAGAGGAAAACCCCATTGGGTTTCTCACGTTGCAATATTCACAGTCCCTAGAGAGGGGTCCCATGCTTCATAGAGGTACAGCAAAGGAGAGGTAGGCCCTCGACCAGATGGAGTGAAATAATGGCTGCAACGATGAGCTTAAGTACAAGAACGATTATGAAGATAGTGTAGGACCGGGCAGAGTTTAGTTCTGTCTCACATGGGGTCCCTCTAGGTCAGAGCCACCTCAGTGGCTCCTGGAAACAGCTACCTTTATCAGAACAGATTGCTAGACCTCTCCCCCATGGATCCACCGGTAGATTCTATCACTAACCTGTCTGATAGCAGTTGTACCACCAGAACTCACTGCTACTAGGACAGATAGATGGCTTGCTATGTAACTGTGCCGAGCTAAAAGCTACAAGTGGATGCTTTTATGTGCATGTTAGAGTAGACTGTCACTCTCGCGGCCTTGTTCGTGTGTCCATCCAACCAAGGGCAGTGGTTTCAGAGGAAGCATCCCCAGCACCTGCTCAAGAGGTTAAACAGTTCTGTGAAGAAGTGTGATAGGAAAATCAGGAAAAGGAAATGTTGAAGGAGAATTGGGTTTGATCCATTTAAGGCAAAACAGACATAAAAGGGAGCAGATGTAACTAACAGCCAAATAAAGAATTTCTGGGCAGTAGAGTGCCATCAGCAATGATACCAACTCTTGGAAGAGAAACGATCTTAAAAAGAAGGGTTAATTTTCTAAGGGTCACAGTAGCCCACAGAGCGGACACAGACTGGGAAAACCTAAACTAACATTCGTTCAGGGAGTAAGAGAACACAGCCTGACCAAGGTTCATTTATGGGCCATATTTGCCTATCTTTTGTGTTTGTTAAGATGGACGGATTGCCTGCTTCATTGAACACAATAGCGACAGCAAGTGAAAATTAAATGTTGACTTGGCCTGATTAAAATATAAATCTAAATGCAGTGCAGAGAGCAGACCAGAGAGTGAGAAGTGAGCGAGAAACAGATTCATTAGACATTTATAGATACAGAAATGTGGCTTCTAACTATCTTATTATGAGTTGGAAGTCATAAAGTCAATAGATATGACAGTTTTACTTTAACCTGCAGGTTACTCGTGGTGCATTTAAAATTCTGCAGCTGAAATTACCTTCCAAGGCCAAAGAATTTTTAACTCCTAGGCAAGAGGCCAAAGAACCCAAGTTCTTTCTGTTGTCTTTTATAGGAAAGGCAGCAGGAAGGTTGTCTTCAAGTATCCATTCTTTTAAATAGCCACAAAATGTCTAGAGATATGCAAAGCTTCCAAACTCAGCAAATGCATGCAAAACTAACTATTGATATGGTGTCTGTTGAGTAGGTAAAACGAGGGTGAATAACATTTATTGGTTATGAGACGTAGCAGACACCATCTAGCTGGATGGAACTACAGATTTCTCTGAAGAGTAATCTAACATACTGTACAAAATTCTTATCCTATAAATTCATTTCTAGGAAGCTAGTCTATAGAAACTGATAAAATAGTGAAAAGAAATAAGTACAAAAAATGTGTGAAGAAACATTAATTATTGTGCTTCTGGCCTGTTGCACATAATCTGCCACGTATCATAGACTCAAAAAATACATTCTTTCTTAGAATATCATTTCTCTTGCTCCTCTGGGTTTTGTGGTTGATGATGTTACTCAGTTATCCAGAACTTCCTTATTAGGTTGCAGACAATTTGAATGGTGAATAATAGGAAATTTGCTCTAATGAAATGTGGTGTACTTAAAAAGTAAAATACTAAAAAGATGTTTAAAGGATTTGTTTTCTTCTAAGAAAATAAAATTCATTAAGATGGTTGCTCCAGTTTCCAGCAAAAAAAAAAAACAGCACAAGTAGATGGCTTAGAAAACAACAACAGAAATTTATTTATCTGAGGGTAAAACATAAATATGGACTTGGCTATGTCAATCCCTGACTTGTTTGCATCCTCAGGGTTTCTTTGCAGATAACCCAACATGGGCCTTACCTATCTCCATGTCTAATCTGTCCTTTCTATGAGTCAACAGTAATTATATTCCAACCCACCCCATACATGATCAAATCAATTTAATAAGGAAACACAAATTTCCAAACAGAATTTCATGCATAGGGGTAAGAGAAAGGTCTGCCATACATATATCTGCAGGGGACACATTCGATCTACAACTATCCTATTCTCTAATATTAAGTGAAAAAAATACATAGAGTGCACATACGATGCTGTTATATATTTATCATTTCAAGTTATATGAATAAATGATATATCTCTATATATTTTTAATGGGGAAAGTTTTTTTTAATTGAACTCTTAATTTTGCCTACATGCATTTCAGTGGAAGTTTTCTCTTGTTAGTCTATTTAAAAAAAAAACAGTTTTTCACATTGTAATCAGCAAAGTCAGTTAAATGATTCAGTGTAGTGCTAGTGTAGCTGGGTGCCATTAAATAAATACTGACTCATAACAATCCTAAGTCCAACAGGACAAAACGCTCCCCAGGCCTGCACCTTCTTCATAAGGATTCCTATGTTTGAGCCCATTGCTGTGCCCACTATGCCAATCCGTCTCATGAATGGTCTTCCTCTTTGTCACCGAGTCTCTATGATGTCAAGTATGATGTCCTCCTCCAGTGATGGTCTCTCTTGATGGTAGGTATAAGCATAATTAACCAATACTCCCCAATAATTCTGTAGTTATAGAAGTAGGTACCTCGAGTGTCAGAATTTATTATGAATTAGGTGAAATTATGAATTAGTCTACCAGAAAGTAGACTAGCAAGACCACTTCACAGAAGAAAAACAAGAAGAGCCATGGAAGGTCTTGAAAAAGTAACTCAGAAGAACAACAACAAGAAAAGCCATGGAACAGTATTGATGTGGCATGAACATCAAGCGAACAAGGCTTTTGGCATGAGGTTGGAAATATGACTCTCAGGAGAAAAGGGGGACCTGAAAAAAGATGTGGAACCCACCAGGACACACACATCTGAGATAACTTCATCTTTCTCAATTCAGTATCTATCTCTGAAGAGTACAATTTAAAATTTAGAAGTGTAGAAAGAATCAAAAAGAAAGACTGAGGCTCTGAAAAAAAGATGTCATGTTGATTCGTATAAATGCAGTTGGGATACAAATTGGAGATTACCAATTTCTCCAAAGAACAGAAAGGTACTTTCTATAGAACAGGTTTAAGGAAACATGTACCGTGATGCATACATCAGCAACTATAGATCATATGTCAGATTATCTATAGATACTGCATCCTGGAGCTAGCCTGCTAGAATTTTGTGCCAAGATTCTGACTCATCTTTCAAGGAGGTTGTTTTCAGCTGACACCAAGTCTTTAAAGGATGGGGACAGATTGTTTACAAACCTTCTTTCTGAGGGCAGCTACAGTTCTGTCTCTTCTCTCCACCCTCCAAGTTATTGCAGATTAACCAACTGCTGTGAGGTGGGATCAAATGCCTCATATTTTCACGGTTATGGGTATTATACAAAATAGAGTTCAGTCTTCCTCCACTCTAGGCAGAAGGTTTTTCTTGTCCAATTCCTAGAACTGGGGGACATGGCTCTAATAAACCCCTCCTTTTGATTAAGAATTCTATTTAATGTTTCTCACAATCAGTTATGTTACTACATTCAACTTCCAGCTATTTGAACATGAACTTCCAACCCACGTCTTTAACCAAGGTGGCTTGTGGGAGGAAATTCGGGATCATTTATCAAGGACGGTAAGCTAATTGATTGAAACTTAGCTCTCTTTAGGGTTTTTTTTTATTTCATTTGTTCTTGCATCTATATCCATTTTCACAAATACTTTCGTTTCCTGCCGTCATGGAAAGTCCTGGGCTTAGTGTCTCCACATTGCCTGGATATATTTTGTTGCGTGGAAGACCATCACCGCTATAATATTTTTACCTCACTCCCCGTGAGTCGATGCTTACTCATAATGACCTGTAGGACCAAGCAGAACTACCCCTGTGGGTTTCGGAGACTGACTCTTGATGGGAACAAAAAGCCCCATCTTTATCCCTGGGAGTTGCTGGTGGTTTGGGAGCGACCATGGACTTTGCGATTAGCAGCCTAAAACACAAACACTATGCCTCCAAGATTCCTGCTATAAATATAAGGTTACCAAAAACGTACATTGAACATGGTTAACATGCATACCAATTTACATAAATTTGGTTACCCGGCCTAATGAGTTTCAAGTAATGATGTGAAATCCATCAGCAATGTTGTAAGGGCCTCGAGACAATTTGGGGAACTCCTTAGCAATACTATGTAATTCTGTACAAGTCCAAGGAAGAAGGATATATAAAGATAATTGGAGTTTCTACCATTCCCATTCTGGCAACTTTAATCTGAAACCTGTAGGAGTTCAAAGGGCACCGTAGGAATGGGGGTTATGTATTTTAAGCAAATGTCTTAGGAAAAGGCGGGGGATGAATCAGTCATGTAAGAGGTCTAAGAAGGCAGAGAGGGATGGTGCAATCACCACTGGTAGTTGAGAAGGAGCAGGTGAAGAATTCTGGTGTTGTAAAAAAAATAAATTAAAAAAAAATTCTGGTGTTGTGGTTTCCTAGTTTGTTCACTTGATTGATAAGTAGCATCCTTCTGGGAAGCAAGTTTACTTTCAGTTATACTATTAGAAACTTTAGAATATATCTATGAATATAATGTGTGTGTGTATATATATATATATATATATATATATATATATATCCTTCATTGAATTTATTTGGGAACCTTTCTTCTATAATATACTATAGTGCAGAAAACTTAGCTTGGGTAATGTTCAAAATATATGTGCATTTTCTAGACTGTCTTTTGTGGTATTAGTTACACATTTTGAAGAAGATGTGAGTTTGCTCAAGCCTTAGGACTCTCAACAAAATCCTGAGAAAGAGGACTGTGGATTTGTTTTGCAACTTACAGAGTTTGGGATTTCTTAACATTTGACACTTCTGGAGTGCTGAGTTGCGCAAACCCCAGAAAATGTACTGCTGCCATTACCAGTGGTAAATCAACACAAGGACAACACAAAACCAGATCCTTCAGTAAGTCTAAATAACTTCTTCACAAAGCAAGTAGAGTTTGGGATTTGAGAGGTTATTTGACTATCAGAGACTCCCAAGAAGTCCGGGAAGGTGGATGAACTCAAGGGGCTTTTGCCAGTATTGAACACTCCAGGTCCTTGCTTTCTCAGGGATCCCTGGAGATAATGTACCTTCAAATTCCACCTCTAACAACAAAACGCCAAAGAATCTCTGAAAGTGTTTAAGTAGACATATATTTTAATCATTTTATTGGGAGCCCATACAACTTTT